>OX454415.1:97790227-98092934 GCA_949715475.1 Microchrysa polita
AATTTGTTTTCTTTTATTATTTCTCATTATATTTTATTATTTTCCACAAAAAATCAGCTTATGTTGTCTTACTGGAGACAATTTGATGACATGGTCCAATTGGCACAGTATACCAAATTACTTCAAGAAAATTCCATAACTTGCCCTTCTTGTGGCAAACCTTGATTTAACTTAACCCAAATATTTTCGAGAAATTCAAGTCCCGTAACTGATATAATAATGGTCTATGGACAAGCTGCCTCGGATGTAGCTACTCTTGATGTGGTCCCTTTTGGTTACACCAACTGACATGCGTAACATTTTCATTTCAGTCGCTGTCATTGCTTTCGCGTAGCCTCCAGAGTTTTCTCGCCACGTCATCCACCCAATCCTTGTGCGATGTTTGATGTCATCATCGCATGTAGCTCCGTTGTTCACCATCGAGCCAAGATACTTGAACTTGGCATTGCATATAATTTTCGTGAAGTTGAATCCGTTCGGCTTCACTGCTTGACTCACATTTCGTCTATGCCTTAAATGCGTTTGATTTGGCTTGCACTGCTTCCTTAGTTTCGGTGTTCCACCACTATGTTTCTCTCTTCGTGTGGAGTGGACCTTTCGAAACTCCAAGTGCCTTTTCCGCCTCACCTCCTGACATTTCAGCGAAACTATTCCACATTTGTGTTGGACTGTGCTCAGTGCAGTTGGTGTTATTTTAAAACCACTCCGTCATTTTATCAATGAATGGAGTTACTACAGGTTCAAAGTTGTCGTTTGTGAGATTGTGCCACTTGATTTTTTCGACTGGCTTGGGAGTTCTTGTATTACTTGCTCCTACTACTTTCAAAATAAATTCTGACAGGAGCAAACGATGTTGGACGACGGATTCCCCCAAGATCATCTCGCAGTCCTTTACCCACCTTTCCATAAAATCGAAGCAGAGGTGGTAATCGATCTGCGTTGGTGTCTCCCGTTTTTCACAAGCCATGTGTTTAGGATGACCAAACCGTGCGATCTGCACATAGTCAGAATAGCTTAACCTTCGTCATTTCTGACCGCTGAATGGCTACCCTTTCCACCATGACAATCCTCGTAATCATAATTTGATTCACCCACATGGTCATTTAGATCGCCTCCCAAGAACACCAAGTCGGTATCTGGAATGGTCTGAATCAGGGTGTCAATGTCGTTCCAAAAGGCCTCTTTTTCTTCTGGTGGCAGTCTCACTTGGGGAGCGGGCACTTATTACGTTCCACACCCTTCCGCTTTCCGAAGATAACCACTTTGATGCTGAGCAAGCGATCTGTTCTCTTCGCGACGCTTATTATGCTGCCAAGTAGAGACGACGCCAGAATAATGCTAACTCCGTTTCTTTGATTTGTGATACCATAGTACAATTTGTACTTCTTGGAATTCGTAAAAAAACCGAACTCTGTCGATATGGGTATTTCGCCACTTCGTCTCCTGCATGCACATAATGTCTATTCCCCTCCGCTTCATGATATCCTCAATCTCCTCGCTCTTCGACGTCATGGAACTTACATTCCAGCTTGCAACCCTGAGCTTCTCCACAGTGTAGTCGGACTGCCTTATATTGTTCGCCCCCGGAAACCGTCGAGCTCTGGCGCGAACTAAGTTCGCCCCGGGATCACTCAACTGCGTAGCAGAAGAAGTGCCGGGCGGGGTAGTTCTTGTATTTGCGTGAATTTCCATAAGGCCTTCCATTCTTTTACGCCTTTTGGAGAAAGGTTGCGTGTTTTGGCACTAGTGTGTGGAAAGAAGTAAATTTATGGACTTTCCTTTTACGTCCGCCGGCAATCTCCAGACACGGCAACCCATACACACACACACTAATCTATGGTAGATCTTGTTGATGTTAAAATGTGCATCAGGCTTCAGATGTAATGGTTGCCTGCTACCTTCGCATACTGTAGGGCCAAGCACCTTCTTGACCATTCATCCCTCGGCGCATGCTGATCCACCTTGGATTAAGGATTTTTTGTCAGTGTAAGAGTTCTCATCTCCCCTGTCCCTTTTTTGTTGCCTTCTACGAGGCACGCGGGGAAAAGCGGTGGCATCATTCGTGACCCATGCCACAGGGCACATATCGGGAACAGCAGTGCCGGATTAAGTAAGCGCGGGGTCCGTGGCAAATTTTGAGTGCGGGGCCTATGGAACTTCGATTAACCAAACTACTAAAGGTGTCCTAAAATTGATATTTTGGTTTATGAGTCATTTCTCAGGGGTTTTTCCTATCTCATTTTCGTACCTCTCAGTGGCGAAAAATGGGGGAAAATTATCTGTTTTGAAAATGATTCAGAATTGTTTCACAAAAAAATTGTTCATTGATGCCAAGATTTCTTTTTATTTTAATCAGTAACACCGAATTTCCGTAGTCAAATTATATTTATTCGACGAAGAAGAATTCATTTTAGGAGTCCCTTTTTGGACGACATTTAAAAATTCGTGACTTTCCGAAAAGTTATAAAATATGTATGAGAATCGAATCGCGAAGCGCATTCCAGAAGCCCAAATTTACGTAAACACCTTCTATTTTTATAATAAGTGGGTTTTATTGGTCATCCCGTGTAGCTTTGGGTAACGAAACTTCATATAAAAAAAGACAGGTGGCTCAGCTGGCATTTTTTATATGGAGTTGGTTACCCAAAACTACACGGGATGACTCAAAAAACGTACTGAATATAATTTTAATTTCTAAATTCTATAGGTGTTTGCAACATGATCTTCAAAAATCTTATGTCCCGCTAGAACAGTGGTTCCCAAATCCACAAATGTCGGTGGACCATCAAGCCTAAAAATGTATTGCTGCGGACCGTACTTTCTGCCCGATGGGATTCCCATTTTTCTCATTCGTAGAAGGGCAAACGGGGTTCAGTTTTCAATGCATGCTACTCATGAACAAAAATATTTCAAAAGAGATAGCCAAGCGCAAACGGGTACAAATTTTCGTTTTTTTTTTAATAAAAAAAGCAGTTCAAGCGGCCCATATTGCGGTGCAAATTTCGCTGAAATTTTCAAATTTTCATGAACAAACAAAAATGCAAAGGGGTACTAAGCGCAATCGGGACAATTTTTCGAAAAGGAGGCCATAGTGTACAGTAAGGGACACTGACTTTCACTAATACAAAAATTTTAACAGTGATAACCAAAATTATTCGGTAAAATGTAGGTCAAAGTCGCCGTTGCATTGGGTGCAAACCCGGTTCAGAAACTTAGAAGTTCAGTTGCAAGTTTTCTAAATATCGAAGCATTTATTCTTCGAAAATATACTTAGAAACAAATATTACACAAAGCATTGTTAAACGAAAATCTTAAACACTGGCTGCATTTAGCGAACGAAATTCATTAGAAAAACACTGGAAATGCTACAAGCATTACCCGCCACCAACCTCTTTCTCCGGTGAAAAGTCCTCATGCGCAATGAGTATCTAATTGGATGAGCACTTACTTTCCTGCTACATTTTTCGTTCGCTAAATTCACTCATTGATTTCATTTCGGAAAAATATTACATTTTTGTAAGTACATAATCAGACCAACTCCAAAGACTCTCACGGACCACATTCGGTCCGCGGACCACCGTGACCAATGTGAATCTGAAACACTGTGGACGTAGATATACGGGAATGCCATCATGAATTAAAAAGAAATATTTCTGTATTTTTATGCAATATAAACCTTGTTATAATTGTGGAGCACCATAGCGTAAATTGTTCAACGATAACGTGCTATGACAATTTAGAAGGAACTTGCCTTTAGCATTTCGTTGGCATCTTGGTTGTTATAATTTTTGCTTGAGAAAAACGCGGGGCCCCTAAAGCGCGGGGCCTGTGGCATTTGCCACCTTCTGCCACGTGGTTAATCCGGCACTGGGGAACAGAGGTTATTGTCAGTTATATCTATTATAAAGACTTTCTAGTTTTTCTTCGTTTCAATGCATTCTACATTGATTATAATGACTAGCAGGTTTGTTTGCTGACTAGGCGAATACTTAGCAAACCATTACTACGTTTGAAGCCTTAAGGTTATCCATTCGAAAATCACACCCTGCACTGGAATAAAATAAAAATTGACAGTGTTCTTATTATTTTGATTAAGATGATTTGTCGGCCTAAAAATCTATATAGGAAAGATCTGAGTAAATAGGCCGGAGCGATTTAACTATTCGGGCCCATTGGTATTGTTGTATCTGTATCTGTATTGTTACGACTATCCATTTCGAATATTATCATACAGTAAATGTAAAGAAAATTGAGCTTAAAGTGGTACAAGAGGGGTGTACTTAATTTTTTGTGCATATGTGTATGCATTCCTTTTTTTTAGAATACGTTATTATAAAAAGTCAGTTTATATAAATTAAAATCTAAACAGTTAATTTATTCATTTTGATTTCATTAAATTGGTATGCAATATAATTACATAATTCATTGTTAATTCTCGTCGCTGGTTGATTCTGGAGAGCTGAACTGTGGACTATAGTCAGGATCGTTCGAATCATCTTCAACAAATTTGAATATGTTACATCATTCCGTGTAACCGAGAAAAATATACCAGAATATGGCCATCGAGCGCAAAAACCATGTATCTCTGTATTTTTGTGGTATTTTTTGGGGTCGATTCTGATTATGAGAAAAAGTCCTGATCGGTAGGAGGTCCGCAACATAGGAAAGAGGGGGGGTATTTTTTTAGTTTTAGCGATTATTTCCAAGACGGGAAAATATACATAGAAATGGTTTGAAAAAAATCAACACACATAAAATTTCCTATGCAATGATAAATGTATAATACGTTAGACCTTTTTTTTATAAAAATTAGGCGCTAAACTAAAAAATAATTCGATTTTTTTCAGTTTGAATTCTTAAAAAGCTCCTTAACTCTCGAAAGAACGCGAATTAAGCCATGTTGTGCGTGTATTCATATTAAACTGAAGATCAATTTTGCCGAAATATGGTAAAACGGCATATCAATCCAAAGCTTTTGAAAACCTATTGGTCTTCAATGTATAACTGGAAGCTCTACATAACCATACTAATCTCGTTTAAAGGCACACCTATCATCGGGCATTCGACGATAGTTAAAACTTCAGCCTTCTGTGCATGAAGTTTGTAACGCATAAAAAAGAAGATTGTGTAAAGCAGAACGTTTTCTGCATAATCTCAATACCGCCGCAAAAGAAGTTGGTCGGACTATATACCAACAAAACCAAAACAAAGGCCATTATGCAACCAAAAACAAGGAATCAATTGGATTCAAGTATCACAGTGGGTGACCTCAATATCGATTATATATCTCTCTCTGTACCGTAACCCCTTGTGGGGCATGGTGCGTTCACTTAGCTGTTTATAGGCTACTTCGAGTCAACGTTACATTGCATATAGGGGAGTGTATATAATGTTGCAAGCACTATATATTTCCTGGACCACGCCGAAATTCGATCTCCGGATCTCTAGATTACTAGCATCGTAGAGTGCGACTCAACCAAGTGAGCCACAGAGCGTGACATCGATTCACGGGGGAACCGCATTTTGTTTATTTAGGTTTGATATTCATTTCTAGCTAATTTTTGGTCGTAGAATCTGGAAATGCTAACCGTTTTTCTCCTATACGTCCAGGCTTTGAGATACAGGGGGTTAAAATTTTGGCCCTTATATAAACCTTCCTTTCATTGAAATCAAAACAAACGAAACTCGGTACTTTTTTTTTTTATTTATAAATATTGATTTTACATCTTAACAATATTACTTAAGAATTAAAAAAAATTATGGCAAAAATTTTCGTTTGTAGCTTTTTCTGGAGTGTTCAATTTCAGGACAATCCCGTTTTATGCCCTAACAATAGTTCTCCATCATATTCGCATACCATCTGCCTTGATATCGAGTTTCCATATGATCGCTCTCCCTGCTCATCACTCGCAGCTGCAAGATTTTCCGGAAATTCATCTAGATGACTGTACAAAAAGTGGACTTTGATGCTCATGTTGCAGCCAAGCCTTTGAAAACTGTCCAATAGTTGCTCGGCTACTATCGCTTAATTCTATGTACGTATATTGTCTAGAAAGTTGTTGACTCAAGTGCCAGCCATGCTGTGTTTTTATTTTCTTCCATTGATTCAATAAAATTTGTATCTCTAAGAAGCTGCCGAATTTGTGAACCATCCAATTTTCTCGAATGATAGCAGGAAGTGCCGACAGAATATATTTAAAACAATTTCCCTTGTTTGTAAGGCTTTTACAAATTGTTTCATCAGGCCTAGTTTTATATGCAACGGCAGTTAAATGATTTTTTGTGTGTCCACAAGCGGTTCATGAACAATATTCGGATATTCAGCCTTCAGATCAGATTTCGTAGGCCAATTCCTTTGTGTACAATGTTTATCGAAACTCTGCTATCCCACATACACAAAAAGCACGGATATTTTGTATATCCACGTTGCACACTTTATGAGGGACCATACCATTTATCCTGATTGCAAATTGGAGTTTTGAAGTAGACAAGATATGCCTGGTGGACAAAGGAGCATATTTTTGTCCTCTGACTTAGAAATGTATAACTGCCACATAAATAGCAAAATGAGTCTGGGGTTCAGACACTTTCGACGAGGGATAGTAGAGGCTTCCATTACACAAGTTAAGAGCACAATAATAGGGTAATATACTGGAGCAGAGGCTTTTAAATACATTTTTTTTTGCTTAAAAGAGCCTTAAAAATAGCCGAAGAATTTCACAACTTTTAACAAAATATCCAGGTGGCCACAAATTACTTTCTTTTGTTGCTTTTAATTTTATTGTATAGGTACTAGAAGGTCCTGCACAAGGATGCAACCCCGTAGCTTAAAAAAAAATTGTTTTTAAAGGGCCTTTTGTAATTTTCCATAAAATTTAAAAAAACCCGATACCTCAAAAACCAGACGTAAAGGGGACAAATGGACTGCATTTTTGGCATCAGCGAGGCGGTTTTACTATAAATTAGATGCAAAATTCAAGAAAACAGAAAAAAGTGTAAAAATTGTTCTCCCGTATTATATACAGGGTTTCCGGAAACTGCCGCATAAACTCACCGGATTGTGATTCCTCATTTGATTTCCAGCAAAAAAGTTGGACGGAACATACCCCCAGCTAAAGGGTTAAGAGTCGGGGGCATGTTCCGTACAACTTTTTTGCTGGAAATCATATGAGGAATTAGAATCCGGTGTGTTTATGCGGCAGTTTTTGGACTCCCTGTATAGATAACTTAAACTATGTATATACTTGGGTTTTTATTTATCAAAGGACGCCATCGAAATATACAACTAATAAATAAGTCTTATTTTTCGGTCCTCTCAATTATGGATACGAAGCATGCGCACAGAATCTCGAAGCTTCATTTGTATAAAAGGTTTATCCGACCCGTGCTATGCTATGGATGGATCAATTGCGCATCCGGTACATCACATGTTTCAATTGTATGGGCTGGATCGAAACAGCTTCAACAATTGCAATGGGCGGGGCATGTACAACGTATGGATTATAATCGTATACCAAAGAAGGTGATGAATTCACAACAAGTTGATAGAGCGAGATTGCCTTGACGACCGAGTGCTCACCAGCTGGTGGACTATGCAAAATAAACAAAAATTCAATTCAATATAATCGAAAAGCTGTGTGCGTCTTCTCTATACGATAAGACTAACAATTAGATAAGCTGTATGTGAAACACGCCCTTAGAATTTACAATATTGGTAGTTAATTATTATTATTAGGTTGATTCACCATATTAGTTATTATTAATTAGTTAATGATTTGCTTTCCAGATTATGTTCCGTCAAAACAGTCGTTACCGTTCTTGCCAAAAACTGCCAAATGTTTGAAACCAGGTCATTTGGCGAAAGTGATATCGAAAAAGGGGCGTGTTGTCGTAGGAAGAGTGCGCTATGTTGGACCTTTGGCCACTCTTGATAAGTCTGGTTGTGCAGTTGTTGAAGATTTGTATGTTGGTGTGCAGCTGCAAAGCAAATGTGGCGATTGCGATGGAACGTTTGAGGGAAGGAAATTTTTTGACTGGTAAGTGGTATCAATAATTTTCTATGAAACTAAACTTCTAAATTTTAAGGTTTTAGCCCACTAAAATAAGTTTTATCCCTATGGGCCGTTTCACATTATAAGATGAAACTGTACGGCTAACAAACGTACGGTGAGAGCTTTTATAGTGGCCGCCAGACAAGCATTGTGCATTTTACATTGTAAGAACGCGTCTTACGAAAGAAAAACAATCGTGATACGATTGCGGCTCATGGGCCAATTCAAACTATATATATATATACTGCGCGACAAATGCTTAGGTTCACACATATTTCCTTCCAGGAAACGGTAAAAAAAGCTTACCGGTTCAACAAATTTTATTTTCGAAACTATTAAATATCACAAATAAAATATATGGACTGAGTCCCCACAGGACATTTTCCTTAAATTACAGTAATTGATTTCATTCAAAGAGTCGATTTCCAGTGCGACAATTGCTTAGGTTCAGGTACGATTTTACCGTTTTACATAATGTTTTCGCTGAAAAATATTTGAGACAAGTATCAAAGAGGATAAATACAAAAAACAAGAGCATTTTTTGTTATTTAATAATGTGTATTTCCGCCATTTTTATTTATAATTTCATAAAGCCTTCGAGGCAGGGAATCGTATAAAGAATGCAGCACGGATAGCTGTATTTTAGACCAAACTGTCTTAATTCCATGAATTAACTCTTCTTTAGGGTCGTACTCTTTACCACTACTGTAAACCTCCCGAACAAGCCACCCCCAAATGTTTTCTAATATGTTAATATCAGGGGAGTTGGGCACCCAGTCACATTTTCATCCTCAATAAACGATTAAACTACCCTCGCTGTATGAATTGGGGCTAGATCATGGTGCAATATCCAAGGGTCGCCTTCGTCCATTACATTTATCTTAGGGATTTCCTCTTCTAAGAGCTGTTTATAAGATGAACCCGTTTGGCGACCTCGTAGGATGACCAAGGCGATAGTTCCATGATATGATATGCCTCCCCATACCATAAGGGAACCTATTCGGGAATGATGGCGTGACGGGTACATAGGTTCCTTCCTAATATCATGATAATAGTAAGAGAACCCAAAACCCCACACAAAACCGTTTTTCATCCGTAAATATTACCTGTCTCCATTGCGATGTTCAATTCATGAATCTTGAGGCGAATTCCAGGCGCTGTAGGCGATGTTGCGGGGTTAAGGCTGGTTTTTTCTTTAACTGTAAACATTGCAAACAAGAAGAAGATCTAAGAACTTGTTGGATGGTCCTCACACTTGTTGATAACCCCAAATTCTCCCCATGCTTACGCGCAGTAAGGGGCGAATTCGAGGCTTATCTTAAGAGACGTCGTCGTAATGCACCGGAAATCGCTTTTTTCTGCTTCCTGCGTATCGTCGGCCATAATTTTCACTATCTCGTAAAAAATTACATCACATTAGCAACGTTCGAGCTCCGCTGAATCCGTATTGCCATTTGTATGTTTGAATATCCTACTTGCTTTAGTATGGAAATTGTCGCATTTTCCTCGGCAGAAAGTTGCTCTCCTTTTGACATTATTCACTATATAACTCACAGAGTACAACGCGAAAACAACTGTTTCCACAAACACTTCGCACCACGACGAGATAACTCTTTAAAGTAAGTAAACCTATACAATTGTCGCAGTGGAAATTGCGATTTTCATTTTAAAAAATTCCGTTAGCTATGCCAGTTGTTTGATAGAATTGCAATATTTATTCAAAATAACCGTTAATTGAGAGAGCATTATTTAAAAATTAAATCCGATCAGAGTACATAGAAATTATATCGTTTTAAAGGAAAATATCGATGAACCTAAGCATTTGTCGCGCAGTGTATATATATCTTGTCGGGCAAACTTGCACAACAAGAACCTAACTTACGATCATTTCACACTATCCGTTCAAAACGCAGACGGGCGAATAATAATAGAATAATAAAGCAAGTATCTATAAATGTTGCCATGGACGCTTCAAAGTTAGTGTACAATGAAGTGACGAATCGACAAGATAACGAGACCGAGGCTAATTTCGGGCGCGACCGAAATTTGAATACCCTTCACTCTCCTCGGGCTAAAAGTTTTTTTTGAGCGAATATATGACTTGTGTTCAATCCTTCCCCATTCTTTTCCTTCTGTGGCGCCGATAAAACAATATTTATGTGTTTTTGGTTAAGTGGGAAAATAAAAATATTTACTCAGAAAACTTTATTGGGGGTATGCGGGAGCGTGGTCCCATAGTATGATTCCATTCGTTTTACTTTTTTTTTGACAAGGACGCATTAAGTTTTTTGAAATTGGTGTGGATAACATTTTTCTTAGAAGATCTAAACTGGGGGGTTGGCTTTGTATGGTAGCCCCATGACCCCATAGACCGATTCCATTGATTTTTACATATGTTTTGTGGCATCAATTGAAATGCACTTTTATGAGGTTTGATTGAAATTGGTGCACAAATCAAAAAGTTTTTCTTAGAAAAACTCAATTTGGGGGGTTGGGTTTGTATGACAGCCCCATGACCCCACAGTCCGATTCCAACCATTCTTACATATGTTTTGTGGCATCAATAGAAACACATTTGTATGAAATTTGGTTGAAATTGGTGCACAAATGAAAAAGTTTTTCTTGGAGGAACCTAACTTAGGGGGTTAAGTTTGTATGGCAGCCCCATGACCCCACGGTCCGATTTCAGCGATTCGAACATACAAACTGCCTGCAATAAAAAGAAGCATGTGTGCAAAATTTCAGCTCGATAGCTTTTAAACTGGCCGAGTAAAACGCGTAGCAACAGACGGACAGACAGACAGACGGACATCGCCCAATCGACTCAGCTCGTCATGCTGATCATATACAGTCGAACTTCCCATAAGCGGACACCATTGGGGAATGAGATTTTGTCCGCTTATTGGAAGTGTCCGCATATGAGAATATTTCACGAAGGTATAACATTTTATAAAATAGATTTAAACTACGATCAGCGAATCCATTCAAAAACCGCGATAAAATTGTTTAGTCTCGACGGGTTTGCGAATAATTTTCAGCCATTTAATTCCCATGCTCTTTACACTTTTTCAAAATAACATTTTATCTTTTATCAACGTTTTCATCGTTCCCACATGTTTTTCAAAAAAAAAAAAAAAATTCGAGAGCGAGTGCACTATTTTTTTGTTCCCGAATTCTTATGTGACTTGCCATTTTTCTTCAATTCGCAATATTGTTTAAGACTTATTTAAAAAGAATAGAAAATTGCACGAAGAAACGCCGCATCATAATTGAATTTAGGTGATAATTTCTAAGAAAAGGTCGAACATGAACCGAGAGATAAGAAAGAACTGCAGTCGTTCATATCATATCATTATCATTTTACATTTCCCCTACATTGGGTCTTGCGTGCTTAATACCCGAAAGTCATATTTTCCGGTAATCCCAAAACTCTTTGCCCAAAATACAATTCTGTAATGTAAGAATTTGTTTTTTTTCTATGGAATTGTCCGTTTATTAGAGTCTCGCTTGTTCAGAACGGGTATGAAAGCACTGTCTGTGTCCGGTTATGAGAGTGTCCGGCTATCAGAAGTTATTTTCCTAGTAAAATATGTGGAAAAACGTTGGGTCAAATAAAAGTGTCCGTTTATGAGAAATGTCCGGTTATTAGAAGTGTCCGTTTGGGGAAGTTCGACTGTATATACATATTTTATATGGTCGGAGATGCTTACTTCATTGCGTTACAAACTTCATGACAAAGTTAATATACCCTTTACTCTACGAGTGAAGGGTATAAAAATGAAAGTAAAACAACTAGCCGCATTATGGCATGGGTTTATTATCGTCGCAGGAAGAGCGCCCGAACGATCGGGAGATGCTATCGTACGTCCGGTTGTGATTCGGTCGTACAATTCATACTACCAAAAAACAATCGTGATACGATTGTTTTCCTTTCGTAAGAAGCGTTCTTACAATGTGAAATGCACAATGCTTGTCTGCCGGCCACTATTAAAGCTCACCCCGTACGTTTGTTACCCGGACGTTTTCGTCTTATAAAATGAAACGGCCCATTTTCCTCTTACCGTATAAAATTGTTTAGTTTCTTATTTTTACTACATTTATCTTTTATTTTAATACTATATTTATACAAAGATGTAAAAGCTCATATGTGTATACTTAGGGCGGAATTCATAGTCCCCACTTATACTTTAGGGAACCCTTAAGGGACTGGCGCTATTCATAGTCACTCAATAAGCAAACGCTTGAGGGTTTCCTAAAGGGTTCCCTTATTCGTTAAGGTACATATCTAGTAACCTTATATGAATTCATATATTTGTTGACATATCCTTTTTGAAACACTTTGAAATTTTAATTTTTATCTACTTGATATTTTTTTATATTTTATTTGTCACTTTCAGTAGATATGCCCAATAAGTAAATCGTTTTATTAAATGAGGCAATGCCCTATTAAGTGATGTCTATGAATACGAAGCTCCCTTAAGGGCTCACTTATATAGAGAAAACCCTTATTCCTTAAGGAATTCCTAATTCCTTAAGTGGGGACTATGAATTCGGCCCTTAATCACTTATTCATGATTCATATAAATAAATAAATATGTACTGTACACTTTATTTGAATTTGCGGGTTGAATAAACATTCATTGATTAAACTTTTTAATAATGCTTGAAGCAAAACAAGAACTGTAAAACATTGAACAAAAGCAGCATAATGGTTGCTGATGCTGTTGAACAACAACAGAAGTGCATTGTGCTGCTTTTCCCGCTGTATTGTTGCTTTTGTTGTGTCTCAAGTAAAACTATCATAAGAAGTGAAAAAATATACTTTTTGATAGAAGTTAATTTTCTGATTTTTATCTCTTCTTATTTTACAGTGAGCCCCTACAAGGCCTATTCGTACCTTTCAAGAAAGTAGTAATGGCTTGGACTGGATAAACTGCAATATACGACCAACACATTTAGTCAAATTTATTTGAAGGACATCAATAGAAATTAGTATACTAATTCCATTTGAACGCAAATACCTTGCAATACTTAATAATCATAAATTGAGAAGCCATCCAAACAAGGTTAATAATGTGGCATAAATTCCAATTTTCACTTCTATTGCAAATTATCCCAAGAATTTAAATGTACCAAGAAAGGAATCCTGGAAAATATGTGTTTTTAAGTCTATCAGCCCCGGTAGTATATATGTAGTATCAATGGATTATAAACAATTGAGAAAATAAAAATTATGGCTGACTGATTCTTCTGCAAGATACACACATGCATATGTATTTGATTTCGAGGAAAAACAATTTTCATGGCGATAATCTGAGGTCTACATTAACTTTTCTTTTGAAAAGACAAAAAGTTAAAGGATAGATTCTAACAATATTGAAATTTGATATTAATCGCAATATTGCATAAACATTTACGCAATATTTTTATTTCTACAAATGGAAATAAAATTTATTGTGCACAATAATACATTGTAAGTAAATTTCCATACATACTACATGTTCGTGGGTTGCAAGGCCATAATGAGGAACTTATTGTAGAAATCGTTCTTAATTGTTAAACGGAAAAATATTTGTGATTTAATATTACTAAAAAGATATCATGGATCTGGGTTTTATTGGAAGACAGAAAAAATATGATTGATGATTTAAAGGAAATTACCCATGATTAGTCAGCGGTAAATCGCTGTTGAGGATGCATGACGCTCTTGTCAAACTCGAATTAGGAGCTGCAAAACCTATGCATAATGCATATAATATTTGTTCTAAAGAAGCTTTTTGCCCTAGAGTACTATGAAGACGCATGGTAAGGACTGATTTGCACTTAATAGTCTATACGCCGAAATATTGTTTCCAAAGTTTCACAAATACTATACATATATTGAAGATAAAGCAAGTAAAAGTGACTAAAAAGAGAGGGCAAATTGCATGTGAAAGCGAAAAATATTTTACGGAATTGAAGAAACATACGATGCTCTTTTTATTAAAGAAGAAACCAACTAAAAATTAGCACACATTCACTATCATTAAAATACATAGATTAAAACCAATAGTCAAAAATGTACCTGTAAGCACGGCAGAAAACATTACAATAACAAAAAAAAAGAATGATAACTCCTTTGTTGGCGTACCAGTAGATTTACCAATATTAATGATATTTTTGCAATGCACGAAAAAAAGAAATATTACTTATAAGTACGTGTATGGCATTTGAGAGAGCATGTAGAATTTGAATCAAAGACATAAGTCGTCGGTATCATTTCTATTTCATATATTCCGCCATAAACAAACGGGACAAGTGAAACGGAAAAGAATGTTCCAACTCTTTCGCTTTACAATCTAATCCAATGAAAAGGTATGTTTGGAAATGAAAAAAGAAATGTTATGTTTATGTGCATAATCACAAAAAAAAATTATGTGCATGTGCATTATAAAGACATAAGAAAACATAATGTCTAAATTTAAAAAAGAGTATTAGATAAGTGGTTATAAAAAAGTGGTATATGTAATACAAAAATAGAAATAAAGTATGTATGTATAAAAAAAATTTATCTAAACATCTGATTGTGTATTTTTTTTAAATAACAATATAAAACCAAACAGGCAACAGGTGTGTTGTAACTTTCACGTTGAATACATTACAATTATTATTATTTAGCTGAAGTGTCTTATATAGATACTAATTCTAACGCATCATAGCTCGTGTGTTGTGTGTATGTTGCTGTATTGTCTATGCACGGTGTTAGGCTTGAACTAAAAAGAATGCAGCAGCAGCAACCATAATGATGCTTTTGCTGCTGGTGGTCCTACTGGCGACTGTCACACGGGAGTTTCAAGTTTTCGAGGCGGACCACACCGTTTCAACAAGAAACGGCCAAGAGTTGCCTAAGGACCCTTCCTGGCAAGAGCGAAGGTTCCATGCAGGATGGTTGTGTATGTCTGTGAATGTGTGCGGAAGTGTTCTATGTGTTTTTTCGTAAAATTGGGAGCATTTCATCTCAGCGCAGTTGCTCTTAATACTCTTAATCAGCGCCGGCATTGAAATTAATCCAGGTCCCGAAATTGACATTTGCTGTGTATGCAATCGCGACGCATCTTCGGGAATGCCGGGTCTTTGAGATGTACCTGCTGCAGAGAATGGTGTCATTTTTATTGATCTGGCTTATCAGTCTGATAAGTTGTCTTCTGTTGCTCCAGGGTGTCTGAATGCGGGTCGGCCCCCAGCCAAACCAGGCCCCAGCTCACAAGCTAATGGTTTACCACCATCTCCGGGCATTCCTGGCCCCAGCTCTCGAGTCAATTCTCCACCACCGCCACACGTAGTCAACAATACAACAAGGCATAATCGCTTAAGTTTAACACCTGCACCTCCCGCAGCAGTGTACACCCCAGTGCCGGATTAACCACGTGGCAGAAGGTGGCAAATGCCACGGGCCCCGCGCTTAAAGGGGCCCCGCGTTTTTTCCAACAAAAAATTATTACAACCAACCAAATTCTAAAAGCCAGCTCCTTTTAAATTGTTAAAACACGTTATCATTGAACAATTTACGCCAAGGTATTCTAAAATTATTCCAAGGTTAATAATGCATAAAAATACAGAAATATTTCTTTTTAATTCATGATGGCATTCCCGTAAACCTACGTTTACAGTGTTTCATATTCATATTCTACCGGAACATACGATTTTTGAAGTCGATGTTGGGAAATGTATTCGCACACATCCATAGAATTCAGAAATTACAATGAGCGCTTATACACCGGCTCTTAATTTAAACTATCTTAAAGCATTTTTGGAGATAGTACCTTTTCCATAGGGTGTATATACCGTCCTAGTCTAGTTCGCGTATTAACTTTCTTCTTCTTCTTTTTATTCGAATTGGTTGCGGAATGTGCAGATGTTTAGAAATGGTTTATCTGACATTTCGATTATTTGGACAATATTATGATTGGAATTTGTTAATCTCGCGGTTTTTATAACCAGGAATTTCATATCAACTTTGTAGCAAAACGAAAATCGAAAACGATATCACCCCAATAACAAGACGACTTCGCTCTTCCTGGAGAAATTTAAGAGACAGTCGCTTGTCTAGGCATAATGGATTGGCAAGCACCTCGCCATCTGTTGCGAGCGGGACTAAATTTAGTTTCGATTAGTTAGTGCAGCCCGTATATGCCGTCCAAAAATAATTTAAATTTGTCTAAAACTTTTTATCTTTGCTCCGGTATATAAGCGGTCAATTATATCTCTCATTCAGAGTGGCGTACCGTTTTAAACGTTACGAATAGTGGGGGCAAAATTACCTGTTTAGAAAATGATTGAAAATTGTTTTATATTTAAGTGGTAAGATTTCAAGATTTTGTATTTTACGTGGTAAACCCGAATAAATGTAGAAGAAGTTAACTTAAATTTGGCCTTCTGGTATGCTCTACGTTAGTGTCTTTATTATTGGCTTTTTTAACTTGAGTAACCCTGACAAGGGACAATTTAATCGAAAGCTATATTAATAGACAACACTTATAAAATAAAATATTTGCCCATATTTTATCACTTTTCTGTAAATGTCGAATTTTCAAATTTTCAGAGGTCGTCCAAAAACAAATTTTTCTTTGTCAAATAAATATAATTTGTCTTCATTTGTCTGTCCGTTTTATTAATTTGAAGAAAACAAATCTTGGCAAACTTACACACGTCAATGAAAAACATTTTTGTAAAACAATTTTGAATCATTTTCAAAACAGATAGTTTTGTCCCTATTTTTCATAATGCTTTGAGAGATACGCCACTGTGCATGAGGGATATAATTAATATTTCCATATTCTATTGATATGTGGAAATTTATTGCCCATCAAAATCATCAGTAATCGCATTCTCCCGCTAGCTGAATTTTAGTTCGATTTTTTAGAGTTTCCCATTAATGAGAATAAATTTATAAATTGTAAATGCAGAGTGCAGAGAGTTCACAGAATCACGAGCACAATGGCTTTCTAAACACCGTACTTCTAAATATCATAATAACAATTATTTTATTGCACATTCGTCGTGAATTGCAAGGCTGTAATGCTAATATTTAGCTGCTATTTGCTTTCGAAAACCCCTTTAGAGATTACTAATAAAACCGAAATATTAATTTTAGAACCCCCTTTAGTAATTTGTTTAATCGGAGTTCCATAGGCCCCGCGCTCAACATTTGCCACGGGCCCCGCGCTTGCTTAATCCGGCACTGGTACACCCCACTCACCATATTGCAGTTTAACTGCAATGGCATTCGTCAGAAGATCAGCGAGATCGTCTGTTTCATGAGTACACGAAAATTGCGGCATTTCAGGAGACAAAGATCCAACTATCTTCAATCAGATCACCTCCTTATACTAATTAATATCGATAAACCAGCTGAACTGACGACTTCAGAACGACGTACGTTAATCGATCACAAAAAGGCAATTTGGGAGCGTTTCACTACGTTCACTACGGAGAAGTTCGCCGTGCTACCTATTCCAACACACACCAGGGAAGCCGAGAAGGATATAAGGAACATCATTGTCAAAGCGCAAGGTTAGCCGACGAACGGGAGAACATAAAACGCGCAAATCCGGCAGACCCCAGAATTCAGGAGCTAAACTCCGAAATAAATCGACAAGTCAACACCTATAAGAAAGAAAAATGGAATGAGCATTTTGAAAGCTGCGACCTCTCGAAAGGTGTGAGCAAACTTTGGTCTACCGTCCGCGCACTGTCTCATCCAACCAATGACAAGGGCAGTGTAGCCATCAGACTTGGTAAGAAAACCACCGCAGATCCTAAACTTTGTGCGAGCTTATTCAATAAACAATTTATTAAGCACCCCAAGACCAAGTCGCTCAACTGCAAAATAAAAAGAAGGATACGCAACCCAACGGTTGACACCATCCCCATACAGCAGACCAAGTTTCAGCAGCGATCACGGACGCTAAAAACTCTAAGGCTATTGAACCAGATGGCATTTCAGTGGCCATGCTGCAACATCTAATAAGATCTTAATTAACAATTTTGAAAATATTCGCCTGTTTAAAGCCAAAACTGATTCATTAAAGGGAAAAGAACCAGCTATTTTTATAAAATTTTCGGTTATCTCAAGTTTACCGATTGGTAAACAAAATATGCATAGATTAAAAAAATAAAATCCGAAGAACGTGAATTCAGTTGAACCAATCAAATGAAGGTACCCAGATTTTGAAACGAATTGAAAGGCAAACCTTTAAATATCTCGATTCATGATGAGTTTGACTTACACCACTTTCAAAATTAGCGCTGCAAATGAAAATGTTACGCCACATCAAAAGCACCTACATCCGAGACAGCTTGCCCATAGATCAGCCAATGGCTGAATTCAGATTGTAAGACGAAACCGGACGGGTAAACTTGCAAGACAAGAGAGCTTTTGTAGTGGCCAGCAGACAAGCATTGTCCATTTCACATTGTAAGAACGCGTCTTACGAAAGAAAAAATCGTGACACGATTGTTTTTCTTTCGTAAGATCTTTCGTACGATCGATAAGACGATTGCATCTACCAATAGTTCAGGCGTTTTGCAAAGACAATTAGCGCGTGTTTTACTTGCATTTTATTCTTGTCGACTCGTCATTTCATTTTACACTAACTTTGGAGCGTGCATGGCAACATTTATACATAATTGCTGTGTGATTATTGTTCGCCGGTCCGTGTTTTGATCGGATAGTGTGAAATGATCATACGATGGTTCTTATCGTTCAAGTTTACCCGTCCGGTCGTTTTCTTACAATTTGAATGAAGCCAATCACTGAGAAGCTTAAGGGCTCTCGTCCACTGGAAGCGTAAACTTGAGCGGCGCGGCGCTCCAGCGGCAAAGCTTTCACAAAATGTGCGAAAAAAAGCTTTTACTAGTAAAAGGTATAACCACACACAATATTCAGAACGCTTTTTCATTGTATTGAATGGAATTTTTGTTTATTTTGCATAGTTACGCCATATTTTGCTTGGTTACGCCATTCAAATTCGGAAAAGCTTTAAACGCGGGAGCGCCGCGCCGCTCGAAGCAGGTAATGGACGGCAGGCGTAAGGATTGGTGTTGCCGCGATCAAAGCCGTCCGCCTAAAAACCCCGCAAAGAAGGTGCTATCAATGGAAGTTTCGCTTGATGGACTCAAGACCGTCGCAGACCGAAGAACACTTGGATGTGTCAAATGAAAAAGCAACAACAATGCATTGGTCTCAGCGATGACACCATCCAAAATAGAGCTGTAGAAATGGGCTGAGGCATTATCACCAGATCGGGCGATGTGCATCAACTGCAGGCGTGACGCCATTTGGTGGTATAAATAACGAGGTCTTCTTCTTCTTCCTTGCCTCGTTCTTTATACCGCTCCACGGTTTCGCGTTGCTCGACCTGCGGTGTAGGCACATCGCCCGTTTTGGCGATCATTTCTCAGCATATTTCTACAGGCAGCTCTATCTTGGATCGTGTCATCGCCGAGACCAATGCGTTGTTGTTGCTTTTTCATTTGACATATCCAGGTGTTCTTCGGTCTGCCTCTGGCCTTGGATCCATCAAGTGGAACTTCCATTGATATCGCTTTCTTTGCGGGGTTCTCAGGCGGACGCCTTTGAACATGGCAATATCAATCCATTTGTCGGTCTTCGAGCTTTTCGGTGATTGGTTGGTCTATTGACAAGCTGCCTCGGATGTAGTTACTCTTGATGTGTCTTTTGGTTACACCAACTGACATGCGTAACATTTTCATTTCAGTCGCTGTCATTTCTTTCGCGTAACCTTCATACATGGTCCAGCATTCTGATCCATACATGAGTGCGGGACGTACAACCGTTTTGTACAACTTGCCCTTTAGCTTCAGTGGCATTTTCTTATCGCAGAAAACTCGCCTCGTTTTCTCGCCACGTCATCCACCCATCCTTTGTCCGGTGTTTGATGTCATCATCGCATGTAGCTCTGCTGTTCACCCTCGAGCCAAGGTACTTGAACTTGGTACAAGACTTAAGCTGCTCTCCTTTGACGTACATATCTGGTATCGGTGCATCTGGGTCTGAGAATGGGCAGCATAAGAACTCAGTCTTTGTTATACTTACCCTCAGTCCATGCTCCTCCAGAATGTCACACCATTTTGTAAGTGCAGCTTGCAAGCAGGGATTTGGAGCGACACTTTTTTTCGCTCCGCTCCGCTCCCGCTTCGACCAATTTGAAACCGCTCCGCTCCGGCTAAAATTTTTTCGCTCCGCTCCATTACAAACATTCAACAAAACTTCATTGTTTTTAGTAAATATTTATAATTATCCGCGAATTCATCAATTCAACTTATATCTTCTTACGTATTATAGAATATGGCTTAAAAGGTGCGTTTTATTAGAACAGGATAGCATCAATTTCGTACAAATTTGAACATAAAATTGAGTTGTTCTAGACAGGGTGTCCGGAAACTAAACTATCGCATAAGCGCACCGAAATATGATTATTAATGTCATTTCCAGCAAAATGGGTGTACCGGGAATATCCCGAATTCTTAACTCCGTAGCTACCAAAAGCATTTAAAGATTTTACAAAAATGCTACCACTAAGACCTCCGTCGGAAAAAAAATTTATATGAAGTAAGATCACAAAATTTTGTCTTTGAAGCTTTTTTACACAGCTTAAACTGCTTATCCAATTTTATTGGGTTTATTCTTAGGAAAAATTGTTGTCCACGACCGAAGGTTATATGAGTATTAAATTTTTGAAAAATCTTTAAATGTCTGTGGTAGCTGAAGAACTAATAATTCGGGCTTTTTTTATACTCCTTTTTGCTGGAAATATCATCAGGAATCAAATTTGGGTGCCTTTATGCGATAGTTTTCGGACATCCCGTATAGAACGAGATCTGTAAAATTGTTATGGAAGCTGTCCTGTACTCCATTCAATAAAATGCACCTAATAACTAATTTAAATTAAAACGGGCGTTTCATTCAGCGAGTACAGAACAGGACTTTTCTGTCATGGATGATCTTGAATTTTTTAATAATGAAGAGTGATGATTATGATGACTAACCGCAAAACCTCTTTTTTCACAATAATCCGAAATTTTGCAAGTCTCTCAACGAATTCTTTGCCTTTAAATCGTCCAAAATCATCAAATAGTGCCATAAAATGAAAAATTTCGTCGAAAAAATTTTTTATCTCGGAATTTTCTTGGTTTTTTACTTCGGAGCGGAGCGGAGTGGAGCGACTTTCAAAGCAAAAATCGCTCCGCTCCAGCCTGTCGAATACCGCTCCACGCTCCGCTCTTTCGCTCCGAAATTTAGGGTCGCTCCGCTCCAAATCCCTGCTTGCAAGGCAACGATGTTTGGGCTACTGAGGACTATATCATCGGCAAAAAGAAGAGATATTTCTAGGCCGTCGGATATACGTGTTAATAAGTAGCACATGATGATGTTGAAGAGCAACGGACTCAATACACTGCCCTGGTGTAATCCGACATTCACCGGAAATTCTTCTGATTCACCGGCTGTGCATCTAACCTTAGTCGTAGCTCCATCATACATGTCGCGTATCATCCTGACGTATGCCTCAGGGACATTAAGTGCTCTCAATACCAACCATATCAGATCACGAGGTACTCTATCGAATGCCTTTCCCAAATCGATGAACACAAAGTGCAAGTCCTTTCGTGCTGATCTATACTTTTCCATCGCAATACGAATGCACTGAATCGCATCGACTGTAGATGCAAGGTAATGAAAAAGAATGTTTTGAGAAAATACCAAGATGACTTCTAAATAATGGCATGTACAGACAAGAAGTGGCGGCTTTCCTGTTTGAAAATCATGATTACACCTCTTCTTTCTAATGCATGTTATTTTGTGTGCATTAAGGGCGTTGCTCTTTCACCCAAAGAAGCCCTGTAGTAGAACCAAATCAAAGTTATTTAATCTAAATTTTATTTTCACCTTTATTTTGTCAAAAAATATGTCAATTGATTACATAAAATATATTTCTTTTTTTTTCGTCATGTTCCATCACCGTCGCAATATATATAAAAGCATTCTTCTCTCTCACTTCATATTTATAATTTGTTTTATGTTGTGTTTTCTTTTAATACATAAATATTTCATATTTTCTTAATTTAATAAATACCTACACACAAAATTTTCACTAACACAAAAATTTTTGAACATTTTGGTTTCAACGCTAGCATTTTCTATATCCAAAATTTTACTTACTAATGGAAGTGAATGAAAATTAGATGAGATTTAACTAAAATGTTAACAATACATTATACAACAATTCAGATAACAACAAAAGATGTGTGGTAACGGGTAAGATGATTAACAAAATAAAGCGATTCCTACCGAAGCATACTAAACTTTCATTCCTGTATCCAATTGTAAAGATTGCTTAAGTAGTTCGTACGTTGAGAAGGAGACCGCGACCATAGGTATGGCTCTTAAGTAGTTTATTGACATGCCTCGATACAAGCCTCGTATGATGCCATTCTCGTTATAAATCAGGGCAAGGGTTCGGAACATTCCCATGCTGTAAAATAAAGAAATTAAAAGAAAATATTAAATATAAAACATATGAAATACATTTATAAAAAATGTTATAGAACATTCATTATTCATCAAAAGCTGAAGAGCTAATAAGGTTAAAACGAGGAAATTTATTTTGGACAACTGCTACAGTTAAAAAGCGTCAAGTCCAGTAGCTAACGAAGCACGATGTCGACAATAGACAAATTACGCAATGCTTGCTACACCGAAGACTTAAATTATTAGCTCTTCAGCTATACACATAAACTAATACTTTAGAAAAATTTAAATAGACAACACTTTATAGCAACATGACATTGTAGGAATAACTGAAAATATTAAGGCATACATATTAAAAGACCTACCCTCTGCGTTGCGATGTTTCCAATTGTAAGTACAGTTAACCAACACCAAGAAACACATTGCAATATTTTGCATAGAAGAGTGTTATATAAACATTTGTACATACATATGCGAAATCAAAAGAGAAAGTTTCCATATTAGAGGATAAAGAAAAAAGGAAGATTAATTTTGACCACAGTCCACCTTGCTATATATATATACAGGGTGTCCGGAAACTGCCGCATAAACGCACTGGATTATGATTCTTCAGTTGATTTCCAGCAAAAAAAGTTGTACCGAACATACCCCCTCAGCTTAACCCTTTAGCTGCCACAGGCATTTAAAGATTTTCTTGCACGACTTAAAGCCTAATATCTCCAAAGCTAGACCAGCTAGATTAGTGAAATAAAATGATTATTACAGCCAACAAAGCCAAAATTAACCCTAGTTTTCTGCACTTAAGGTACTAAAACTGTTAGAAATAATGGAGCTAGAATAAAATGATGTAAGAAAGATATGATCGTAAGACTATGCGCCAATTTTTGAAAGAATCGTACAAGCACCTCACCTTGGCAGAAGTTGGAGAAAATTGAGATGGAAAAAAAGATTGTTTTTGGGTCAAATCACGCAAATTTGACTTTGAAGCTCTGTAAAAACCAAACCTCTTATCCGATTTTAGTGTGGTTAATTTTATTTTACAGGTTAATTTGTTGACTGTAATAATCATTTTATTTCACTATTCTAGCTGGAGATATTAGGTTTTAAGTCGTGCAAGAAAATTATTTTTTCAAAAACCTTTAAATGCCTGTGGCAGCTAAAGGGTTAAGCTGAGGGGGTATGTTCCGTACAACTTTTTTGCTGGAAATCAATTGAGGAATCATAATCCGGTGCCTTTATGAGGCAGTTTCCGGACACCCTGTATATATATATGTATATATATTTATTTAGTTATTGTTATAGACAATACACAAAATTATCTACTTACCCAAATTTTGCTGTTTCTGGTTTCATCATAGCCAATTGCATTCGTCGTCTCGTTACATCTAATGGATATGAAATTGATTGTGCCACTGCTCCGGCGAAACCGCCACACAACAATTTCGCAGGTACACTTAATACAAGACCGCCTGTATTACGTTCACACTTATTGCACGTATAACGTGGAAGGTATTTCATGCAAAAGAATTTGAGCATTTCAAAACTATAAAATGAGAATCCTGCATAGGGCACCATGCCCATTAAAGTGGGGACGAAACCTCGATAGAGAGCACGCATTCCACCCTCCTGGAACAAGAAAAACGATAAAACAGAATATTATGTACATATCTAATGTAAATAGGAGTGAAGGTAAATTGTATGAAGCTTCTTTATAATTCACGACCATCTATGTATATCAGGTATCAAGGTTAATGACAACATCTAACTCGAATATGACAATAGGGGGTATATCTGAACTGAACATTGCCCAAATAGTTCAATATTTTATGAACTATTTATCTTTTGATTTATGCTAACAATAGTCGCAATTCAGTCCATTCTAGTGCAAATGTAAGTTTGTACGTATAAGAAAAAAGTCAAAACTTTTATTCTATTGCTAAGCGCCGTTCGCACGATTCAACTTGTTCTCAAACTTTTGAGTATTCAGACAAGTTGGAAGACTTATCGTACGTGTGAACAGAACAACAAGTTTGAAGTTGAAAGAGTATTCAAACAAGTTGGACCGTCTGAACAGAAGTTGGACAACTTGTGTGAGTTCGAACACCAGAACTCTGCTTACATTGACTATAGTCCGATCGGAATAGCAACATATACATATAGCATAAAATTCACGAGAAATAAAAGAAAAAAAAATATATTTTTCCTGTACTAATACGTATTGTATACAAGCGGATAACGTTTTATGACCGCTTCAACTTCCAACTTCTGTTCACACGGCAAACAAGTTGAACGACTTGTTTGAGTTGAAGAGAATACCGTATCGAGTGGAAAGTTTTCCAACGACAAGTTGAGGGAAAAGTTTGATCAAACAAGTTTTAAATCGTCTGGACGGGCCATTATACAATATATTTTTTTCAAATTATATTCTATTCATTTTTTTTAACGTTGAAATTTACAGACGCATGGATGTGGTTTGTATTGCTATAATTAAACCATTACAATTGTTTCTGACTGTGAGTTAGGATAATCCATTTTGTACACCAAGGCACGTGTAATTTGTCTTCGTGAATGCGAGAATAATAATTAATAAAACTCGGTTTTGTAGGCACTTGTGGTATTTAATGGGGCTAATGTCACGTGCTATTAAGAGTCTCATGAAATGTTTACTTGGAGTACACGCTCAATCGTATGATTTTTAAAGTTTAATAGCTTATTCGTGGTTTAAACCTCTAGTAGAACAAAGTTTCAATCTGAAAAAATTATGTATTTGAAACTCACAATTTCTTGCGAAATACACTTCCAATCAAAAGGATAGTTCCACTTGAAAAATGGCTTTATGTCGGAAAGTGCTAACGGTATTTACTTCAAATTTGGTGACAATATTTCTAGTAGCCTGCTAATTCTTTTAATATCACGACATCTCAAACCCGGAGTCCCGTTAGGATTTTCTTGCGAGAATTCTTAAAAACAGCACAAATGTGAAAGTCATTAGGATAGTTCCAGAGGAAAAACATCAAGTAACGATACAAACGGATAATTTTATTCTGGAAAATGTAACTAGTAATGAATAGAACTTCCTTCAAGTAATTTGAGCTCAAAAAGTCAATTCTATCCTATAATTGTATAGGTTTTAACGGTAATTAAAATTATTTCGTCCCAAGCTCCTCTAATTGCTTGCAGAAGCGCTTCAGTGTTCTTAAACTATCGTCTAACGATATAGATCTTCCTTGTCATCCATCTCCAAACATTTTTGATGATACTTAGTTCTAGGGAGTATGGCGGTGATTTCATAACGTCGATGGATTGATCTTGAAACCAATTTTTTATCAGCTTTGCTTTGAGAATGGGCGCTATATCTGATTGAAATTTTATAGGAGTTGCATGGAAAATGTCGGTAATCTTAAGCAGTACCCCATTGTATTTTGTACACCTTCATTAAACCACATTAATTTTACTTTACTATCAACTTACAAAAATATACAGGGTGTCGCATAAGTTAACCTCAATTCCAGTTAGAATATCTTTTTTAGCTAAATATGTAATTGCAACACTCACAATGTAGACAAGCTCCAGGATATCCGTAAAGTTCCAGTTTTAATGAAAACTAACGCTATTTAACCAAACTTGCAATTTATGAACCTCCAGAGGCCTCTTTACATTTTATGTGTTGTTGGAATTAATTAGTTATTTGAGCCTTGATGAATCGACGATTTTCATCGCACGGTTCCACAAAGGTCCGAATTTTCTCAAAAATATTGATTTGTCTATTTCAATATCATAATCGAGAATTTTTCATTACAAACTTTTGACTAAGATTTTAGACCAAGAACTTTACTTTTACGAACTGACAGACGGTCTAAACTGAAAATTTATATTTTTGGCTTCACAGACCATGATATACCCTTACCATTTCTGGGTGAATTTCTTCTAAATTTACACTATGTCTAAGCAAGTTCAAAAACAATATAATAACTAACACTTAGTACTTACATTCCGAAATATCTCTGTCGCAGCGTGTACAATTCCTGTGTACATATGCTCACCTGTCACTTGGAATGCCAAACGTGCACGTATCGTGTCTAACGGATACGTGAGTGTTACAGCTGTAAGTCCTGCTCCAGCTCCAGCCACAAACTTATCACTATGTTGTATGTATTTTAAGTGATGTAGATCAAATTTTGCTAAATACTATAAAATTAAATTATTTATTTTTATTAGTTTAACAATTTCAACTTTACTAACCTTTTTGTATATTTCAAATGCTGTAAATTGTGTTGCCGCATAGGGAAATATCCGAACCATTTGTGCTCCATTGCCTTTATAGAGTGCAAAAAAAGATTCTTTCAGTACAATGTGCCGTAGACCGCTAAACACACCCAAGTGTTTGTAATGTGCAGAATGTGCTTGAAGTAGGATTTTTATTCGGTCCAATGGTGCAACAGTTGTTTTTGAGCACATGCCAGCTATTCCTGAAAAAAAGAAAGGGAATGAGTTTATTTTCATAAAATATTAATCAAGTTTTCCGAAGAGGTTAAAAAATGCAGTTTGGAACCCATAAGGAACCAATAACAGAAGCTAGGGAGAAGCAGTAGGCGGGAGGGCCCCGAAAGAAGTTGTTCTCCCACTGATATTGAAAATGTTTGATCACCTGTAACACCTCGACTATACTGATCATATTTGCCTGCTATCAAATAAAAACAAGGATTTAGCTCAAGTGGGCGATGCTCTGTAATGGTAGGGTCGGATTCAGGGGGACAAAGCGGAATTTGTTCTTCATGCCAGGCAGTCGAAAAAGGGCCCAAATCCGAATATTCTATGCAATTGTAAAATATGTGCCTTTTTATAGCTTTTCAACTTGGAAGGTGAACAATGAGAAAACAACTAAGCTGCAAAAGGAGGATGGTCAAAACGGTCGTTTGATGAACAGCAATGAAACGTATGTCAAATGAAAGCTTGGATTGAGTAGATTAACGTTTGTTCTAGCGATATTTAGCTAAACAGTGGGAGATCGGAGATATGGGCGATTTAAGTTTTGACAAAAAATGAAAAATCTTACTGCACTAAACTCACATTTACTGAAAAAGTATGTAACTCAGAGACTTGAAGTAAATTTTCTAATACACTTAACAGTTTTCACTATCATGGATTAAAAAAATTATTAAAAAATATCAAGTCGGTTTGAAATTATACACGTTCAAAGTCAAAAGTTGTGAATTTTTAATGTTTTCTTTGTTACTTTTATCTCTTATTTTCTATATTGCGCAATTATTACATATAATATATTTTATAAAATGAAATCTTTGTTTTGTAGTGAACAAATCCTCTTTACATACATTTAGTCTATTTTCAAAAGCTAAGAAGTTAATTGGGCTTAAACGACGTAAGGTCTCGCAAAAAATACACAATTTGACCAAAATATATCATAACGTTGCACGTGTATGTCGTATAAATCGCACTATCAATGGAAACGGATGAGTAAAAAGTTAAAGGATTACAACTTAGGTTGTAAATAAAATGACATGAATTTAGAGATAGTATTGGTATTTTAGAAGCATATGATTATGAAGCTAATGTACCTCCTACAAAGGAAAGGGAAGAAAGCCAATTAACCACGGAACAGGCGAATAGATCAAGATTTATAACCATATGCCGGTGGGTAGTAGAAGTTGTGTGTAGGCATGATACACTTGATAAAGAACAGCATGGGATACATTCCATTATAGAGCATTACTGCAGTTGTCTTACTGGTAGGCGAACAGTGGGAAGCTGCGCCCATATTCTGTCAGTTCTATGGTATGTAGGATTAGGTAGATTGAAGAATTCAATCCTCCAGCGCAGCATTTACTAGATGTAGTAATTGATGAACAATATTAATTATTCTATTGTTACTTAATTTTAATGTTTGTTTTGTTTAAATGCAATAAGAACGAGTTTGCGATTGATCGTTAAGCCGAAAGGTTGTGCTGTTGTTTATCGCACTCTGTGAATAGACGTTAAAATTTTTTTCTTTCTAATAAAATAATAGTGAAATAACAAAAAAGAACTCGAAAACTATTGCAAATGTGTTAAACTAGTGCATAACTCAGTTTTAGTAGGAAACAACGCGAAAACAAAACCTAGTGAATCAAATCAAGTATAATTGCAGTTACTCCATAACAATTGTAAAGTGAAAAGCAAACTGTTATTATTGCCATCGGATAGGCAAACCTGTATTAGTCGGTCACTAACACTAGACAGTGGTGATAATATTGATAATGAGGCTGCGAATACTTTGTTATGAAAAATGGACTTAAATCAACTAGATAGTTTAAGTGACTCTGACAAAGTAGCCGAATTGATTAAAGTAATCGATGGCAAAAACAAAGTGCTTGAAGAGTTGACTAAAAGACTCGAAATCCTTGAGAAACAAAATTTAGAACTGCAAGACCTAGACAAAGTTATAAAATATGGCCAAGGGCCAAAGAAACAAAAATTACAAGAAGAATTCGATCCAAATACATTTGAAGCTGGATTTGTCGACCAATCGGACAATGCAGACATGGATGTAGTAATTGAGTCACCCGAGGATATTGAATTATACCCATGGTCCAGCCCGAAAAGGAAGAAACAGCCAAAATCGAAAGGCGATATTCAAGATGATAACACTAGTTTTAGGAAAGAAAAAGTAGTTAAATCCGTTACTGTAAAGGAAACTACAAACCGGTTTATAAATAATAAGCAAATACCGCCAATTATCGTGTATGAAATAGAAGTGAAAAAGTTTAGGTTAGCTCTTAAAGACAAGCAAATTAATGAATTTAAAATTCAGACGGGTAAAAATAAAAATAGGTTCACCATATGGGTAAATAATGAGGAAGATAGGTTAAAAATCATAGAGATTCTCAAAAACGAAGGATGCAATTTCTATAGTTTCACGCCAAAAGATCAAATAGGTCCCAAACTATTAGTCAAAGAATTAAGCCCAGGTTATGATTGTGATGATGTAGAAAAGGAGCTTAAAAGTTTAGGTATTGACGGTCTAGAAAAAGTAACAGCCTACCCGACTCGGGATAAATATACAAATTTCTTTATTTTAAGTTTAAGGCCCGGAACTAACACACAACAAATTTTGAAAATTAAATTCCTACTTAATCAGAGTGTAATTATTCAATTGTTTAGAAACACAAAAACAATCCAATGTTATAATTGTCAAAGATACGGGCATGCATCAAAGAACTGCAATATGCAATTTAGATGTGTTAAATGCTTGAATACCCATTTACCGGGAGAATGTAATAACGGAAAATCTGAAAATTCGTTACCAGCCTGCGTATTATGTAACTCAACGGGACATCCTGCAAACTTTGGTGGATGCCCTACAGCTAAAGAAATAAATGATCGAAAACGTAGTAGAATTAGTATTATTAACGAGAAAAGACTGGCAAACCCCCGATATAATTTTAATTCATTAGTCAAACCGAATATAAGTTTCTCGGACACTGTAAAAGGTAATAATTCTAACTTCTCAAATATTTATAATGTAATAAACTCTGCCTAATTGGAAGCATTTGGATGCTCCTTCAGTAAACTGAATACTGCATTTAAAGTATTTAAAGATCAATACAAAGAGGGACTAGGAAAAGACAGTAAATCAGAGCTTATAATCAATTTTGTGGCTCAAATAAATGAATAACGAGAATATCATGATTTATTCCATTAATGTTAATTCTATAAGGAGCCTTAAAAAAAGACACGAATTAAATGTATTCTTGGAAAAATTTAGGCCGAAAGTCTTACTACTACAGGAAACAGTACTCAGCCAAAACTCTAAAGTAACATTTCGAAACTATGAATGCATTAGAAGTGATGCGGGTAATAATAGAAGAGGTACAGCCATTCTGGCTGAAAAAGGCATTCGGTTTAAGCAAATCTATATTGATAATCTCGATAGTGCAGAGTGCACTATCATATCCCTCAAGACTGATGATGAGTACAAATCAATTTATGTAATTTCATTATATGTGAAATCTAGAAAGCTAGTAGAAGATGATATGGATAAACTTTTTGGTGTTATTCCCAACGGAAGCTTAATAGTATTAGGTGGTGATCTCAATTCACGACACACGAGGTGGGGTGATTATACAGAAAACGAAAACGGAAAAACATTATTCGAATGGCTTCGACACAATAGTCACTTGCGAGATATATGCCTTATATCTTCAGACGGACCAACCAGAATAACAACACACTCGCAAACATACCTAGACCATTTCATAGTTTCGAATTCCCTAATTGCACATACTCATTCGTCTCCTAACTTACCAAAATCGAAAACGCACGATTTTGAATCCGATCATAAAGCAATAAGCATAGAAATTAGCATACCTAAACTAGTGATAAGTAATATTGATTATTACAGTGACTATTCCAAAGCAGACTGGGCAAAGTTTAAGTATATAGTAAATGAGGGCTTACATCATATAAGGATTGATAAAGAAAGGAATATGACTAATTCTGAAATAGAAACTAAATTAGGCTCTGTAGCTGAAGTCGTATCCACAGCCATAGATAGAGCGATCCCAAAAACTAAAATAAACCCTTCAAATTTGTTACAATTGGATCAAGAAACTTTGCATCTCATAAAACAAAAGAACAGATTGCGTAGATTGTGGCATAGGACCAGGAGAAATAATACTTCAATATTATCACAGATCAAAAGAGCAAACAAAATTATACAAGAAAGAATTAACATGCAATATAGGAAACATTTAGAATTGAAACTCCTAAATATTAGACCCGGCCCTGAAGTTTTCAAAGAGATCAAATCTTTAGCAGGGTGTAATAAGATCAACGCAACTCCTGTCATCTGTGGTTCTGATTGTAATGTTCAGACAGCAGAAATAATGGCGGATTATTTTTCCTCCATACACAATAATTGCTCGGCAGCTCGAGCTAACGATACCAGCAATGAGATAAATATCTTCTTTGAGCATCTTATGAACACAACCTATGAGCCACTGATTCAATTTAGTTTAAATTATCCAGCAGATGGTTCGAGTGATATAGATAACTCTGCTTACAATGAGTTCATAACAGTTAAAGACTTATCATTAATTGTAAAAAGTTTAAATTCAAAAAAATCTGCTGGGCCACATAAACTATCTAATTACCTACTAAAAAGATTACCTGATTCCTACCTTGATGTCTTAACTATTATCATAAATAATTGCCTAAACTTATCATATTTCCCTAAAATCTGGAAAACCGGAATTACTGTGCCTATACTAAAATCTGGAAGTAGATCTCTACCGGAAAATTTCAGGCCCATCACTCTACTGGATTGTGAAAGTAAAATCTTGGAGAAAATTATAAAGGATAAACTAGATAAATTCTGTTTAGAAAATTCAATTTTTAATAAATATCAGTTCGGCTTTACTCAGGGAAAATCAATCCAGCAAGCTCTCACTTTGCTTAAGGAATCAATCCACGATGGCGCCAGGCGCAAGTCCCCAACACTATTGTGCTCGCTTGATTTAAACAAAGCGTTTGACACAGTATGGCATAGAGGTCTGATATATAAACTATCTCATCACAATGTCCCAGAGAACATTGTTCGGATGCTGATTAGTTACCTCGCCGATAGGGAACTAAAAGTCAGAATTAGAAACGAATTGTCAACATCAAGGGAGATTAAGGCAGGAGTACCCCAAGGATCAGTCCTGGGGCCTCTATTATTCAATCTATATATCAATGATTTGCCTGCAAATTCAAATTTCATCAAGCACATAAGTTTTGCGGATGACATATTACTATATAAAAGTCAGAAGGCGGTTGGAAGATTAATAGGCGAATTCAATAAATACTTGAAATTGTTAAAAAAATATTTTGATAGATGGAAGTTAACAATAAATATAGCAAAAAGTAAAGTGATGCTTCTGCGTAAAAGAGAAAAGCATGTATGGAAGAGATATAGGGAGGACATTAAAATCAATATCAAATTTGGAAATTATAGTTTAAAGGTAACAAATGAAATAAAATATCTGGGTATTGTCATAGCGAAAAATTGCTCTGCAATCAATCATTCCGAATATATAAAAAAAAGGGCGAAAGCTGTCTTCGGTATATTAAGCAATGCATTCAAAAAACGAAAATTAAAAGCTGAAGTAAAAGCTTTAGTCTATAAACAATTAATTAGACCTATATTAAGTCATGGATTTATTGCTTGGTGTGACATATCATCATATCAAATGGAACAAATTAGAAAACTCGAAAGATTTATACTATATAAATGCCTGCCTACATCAGAAGCTTATAGGAGGGCCGATTTCGACAATGAAATATTTATTTATATTTCAAAAAAGGAGCTGTATAGTAAATTTAATAAACTTCTACCCATTCATGAGTTCTTATATGAACTTGCTATACGTAGCTTGCAGAAAATGGAATTTTCCGAATTGGAGGAGCTGGCTCAGTTGACAGATCTGGATAGACTAGCTGGTATATACACTTCTCAACATGACAAATTCTTGTATAAAACTTTTCCTCCATCGTTTTTGTATTATCTGCACGTTAATAACAAAACAAAAGATGAAAACAACAAGCTAATATTTTTCAATAGAAGATTTAACTCGAATGATCTTTCTGATACGGTGTATGATATTTGATGTCATTTGAAATTTTACCATACAAGCTAGTCGATAAGGATTTAGTAAGTTAGTTTAAGTTAGTTAAGGACATGTAGATTAAGCTTTTATACAAAATTAGAAAAAATCCTCCTGAATGATTGACTGGTTTTTCGGGGCTTTTCCAGTCTAGGGTGAAAATAATTAAAGTTAAAAATTATCAATCAAATGCAAATGTATTTTTAGAAAAGAAACAGCTAACCTATAGAAAAATAATTTATCAATTATGTTATAGGATTAAGGAACATGTAACAAGTAACAATGTATTGAAACTCTATTGCCCAATAAACTACAAATATATAAAAAAAAAAAATGCAATAAGAATACTAAAATAATGTATTACTTCTTTTTATATAAAAATTCATTCTGATCAAGAATAGTATGTATGTTTTCCCCTATGTGTGACTAATTAGACGAGCGGATGAGAAAAAAATGTGTTTGGGTTTGTATATACTCACATAACAACCCATAGCATTAATGAATGCATTATAAGGAATGGACTTTTGTATGAAGGGGGTCTTAATATTTATGTTGGCGAGGTCCCACGAAAAGGATTTAACGAGAATGCAATAAGAAAGCAATATCCAAAAAATCAGCTTAATTAGAGTTTTCCGGAGATTTAGAAGCAAAAAATGAACATAGGGGAAAATGGTTTTTGTATCAAAAGTACCCTTTGTTTTGAAGGAATCGTCCTGATTTTTTTACATTAGTATACTACTATAGTAGGAAATAATTTGACCAATTAAGACAATTCAACTGCTATCCGGACGAAAGTTATACCAAAAAAATGAAAAAAAATTGTAGGGGAGGTAGGGAAAATATTGGTCGCATTGTATTCATAATTTACAGAAAGTAAGATCCTCTAGTAAAAACCACTCGTACAAAATTTCAGGTCTCTAGCTTCATTCTTTCAAAAGTTATAGACCAGCAAAGTTGTCCCAAGGGACGAACAAAAGTCGTCCTTTCTCAGGAACCCCAATGTTTACGGGCCTTAAATTTATATATTAGTTACCCTCTAATATAGCCCTTTCATTTGACACCAGTTTCATTGCTGTTCACTCAACGACCAACTTTCATACAAAAGTGCCCATCGTCCTTTCGTAAGCCAGTGTCTACGGCGCATCCTACAAATCCGCCCGGATTTTATTTCGAATGTCGACCTCCTTAATGCCACGGCGTCAGCGAGATAAGACGAAAAGGTGTGGACATTGTTGCCGATGTAGATGTGATTTTTTTATCGTTTAACCCTTCGTGGCATGCCTTAAAATTCATGTCAATTGCAAATCAGGACGTAAATTGTGTAGTAACTTGTTGCTTTACACTCCCAATCAAGAGGATAGTTCCACTTGTAAAATGGCTGTATTTCGGTAAGTGATAACGGTATTTTCTTCAAACTTTGTGACTATATGTTCAGTAGCCTGCTTGTTTTTTGCATAGCAGAATGTCTCAAATCCGGAGTCCCGTTAGGATTTTCTTACGAGAATTCTTAAAAACAGTACAAATGATGAAGTCATTAGGATAATTCCAGGGGAAATAAAACATCAAATAACGGTAAGAAAGGATAATTTTATTTTGAAAAATTTAGCTGGTAATAAGTCGAACTTTATTTAAGTAATTAGATCTCAAAAAGTTAATCTGGGATAGAATTGTATAGGTTTTAACGGTAAATTAAACTAATTTCGCCCCAAACTCCTCTAAACGTTCGTAGAAGAGCTTCAGTGTTCTTAAACTATTATCTAACGGTATAGATCTTCGTTGTCATTCATCCCCACACATTTTTGATGGTATTTAGATCTAGGAAGTATGGAGGTCTTTCCCAAACTTTGATTAGTTGGTCTTCTAACCAATCTTTTATCAGTCTTGCTCCATGATTGACGCCATTATCTTGTTAAAATCTCAAAGAAGTTGAATGGAAAATGTCGGTAATTTTAAAAACTATATTACTCAGAATATACTTGTAAGCCTGGACGCTGTGAATACCGCTAATTTCCACAAGCTCAATAATTCCACACAGAGCCATTCAACCCCATACTTCGACATTTCTTACTCTGAGTGATGCGTCTACAAAATTAATTCCATCTTGCTCAAATCGTGGAAATAATACCTAAATCCATCGGAATCGACGAGATTTAATCTTTTCCGTCAGTAAAAATAACGCGTTTGTCCAATCCCTACAGTTCTTCCATTGGGGTTGAATATCTTGGTATGGAACTACTGAGCTTTCTTAAATTAGGGGTACTCAGAGTACCCAAGCTTTCAAAGATATTCTTCCTAATGCATTGCCTAAAACTTCTGACATTTTCCATGCCAATCCTATAAGATTTTAGCAAGATAATGACCCCAATTATGAAGCAAGGCTGATAAAAGATTCATTTCAAGACCAACTAATCAAAATTATGGAAAGACCTTCATACTTTCTAGATCTAAATATCATCAAAAAAGTGTGGGAATGAATGACGAGGAAGATCTATACCGTTAGACGATAGTTTAAGAACACTGAAGCTCTTTGGCGTACGTTTAGAGGGGCTCGGGGCGAAATCAACTTAATTTACCGTTAAAACCTATTACAATTCTATCCCAGATTAAGTTTTTGAGCTCAAATTATTTAAATAAAAATCTTCTTATTACCAGCTTCATTTTTCAAAGTAAAATTATCCTTTCGTACCGTTATTTCATGTTTTATTTCGACTGGAACTATCCTATTGACTTCACCATTTGCACTGTTTTTAAGAATTCTCGTAAGAAAATGCTAACGGGACTCCGGATTTGATACATTCTATTATTCAAAGCACAGGCAGGCTACTGTAAATATTGTCACCAAGTTTGAAGAAAATACTGTTATCACTTACCGAAATACAGCCATTTTTCAAGTGGAACTATCCTATTGATTGGAAGTGTATTTTACCTTATTTACATCCGTCAAATGATCAGAGGCATATGGACAATAAACAATGGCCCTCCCGGAAGGTACATCTGGGATAAAAATGACCGTTCTGTTTTGGGGCATTCGGTGCCTCTAGTAGAGGTGACACTCTATGTCTGAGTTGCAGGAGCGTCACCATGAATGTTTGTGTTGCCTATATAAAAATGCTCATACGACAGCCGGTTCTTCTATGTAAATCGTCCCGAAGCTACCCGTTGCGTTGTCTCAACGGCCAAGAGCTATCAAAACCACCTTCGATTCAAGAGAGAAAAAGATCTCTTGAGTCGCTACAACAACAACAACTGCACAAATTATACAAATTGTTCCGGCAAGCTGTAAAAGTATAGATACCGATATTATATAATAGTATGTATAGTGATATTACACAGTAAAAAGTTTATTGAATTTCCCACACAAAGTGTAGTAAAAATTACTACAAAAAAAAGCTAAAAAAAAATTTGAAATTTAATCTTACACATTTCTTTAGCAAAAGGTTAAAATAAATGAAAACTATTAAATTTTAAATAAAATATTGTGAAATCACATTGGTACTGTAATTTTACAAACAAAAAATGTAAAATTAAATCAAGTGAATGTGATTTTTCATCATTTAATGTAAAATTAAATCAAATGAATCTAATTTTTCATCATTTCATTTTTACATTTCGTAAATCTTGTCGATAGTATTCTGCTACGCTGTGTGGCGCACTTGGTTGAGTCGCCACTCTACCATGCTAGTAATCTAGAGGTCCGTAGATCGAATCTCGGCGTGGTCCAAAATTTTCGAATATGTGAGGATAGGAAATATTTAGTGCTTGCAACATTATATACACTCCGAAATTATATGCATTGTAACGTTGACTCGAAATTGCCTATAAACGGCTGAGTTAACGTTAAGTTAATTTTAAATAAAAAATTTAATTTTACACATGGGTATGGTACTTGTTTCCCTCTATGAATTTAAAATTAAATCTTTGTTGGAAATGGGTTAAATATATTGATGTAATTTTAAATGTTTTATTTAACGTAAATTTCGTGTTGTAAATTTACAACTCTGAAAGTTGGCAACCAATTGCCTACTCTGAAAGCTGTAAAAATTTAAAACCGTGTAGCTCTAGACCCAAACATTCAAAAAAAGAGGATAGCTTCGATGCCTTGTTGCACACCCTTCCCTCTATACGCACTAAAAAGTTACAATTTGTTACGTCAAATTAGGGGGGGAGGGTGTGACGAAAAGGAGAATTTTTGTTTTCCGAAAATATCTGGAAAAGTCCGATCGAAAAATATCCTAAGAAGGAAATAAACTACATTTTCCTTTGCAATTATATATAATGCTCCAGACCTTTTCTTGGAAAATTATACCCTAGAACCAAAAGTATTATGTGGAATTTACATTTCGCACTATTACTTTTAATAGAGAGTGATAAGAATTGGTGCTGATGCTGCCAATTAAATATACTTAATTTATACCATAAATGAGCTTACTCCGGCCATAAACCACCTCCCATGCTCCTGTTAACATTTATAAGTGCCTAGTAAGCCTATTTATACTTTCGAACAAAAATTACTTCGATCGGATTAAAACTAAGGGTACCTCCCATACAAAGTGAGACTGAAATCTGCCAAATTGCACATTTTCTTCTCTTCAGAAGCTATCTAAATTAGAAGAATAAATGTTTATCTGTTCGTCGAATGTCATTATAACAATAATGAAAGTCTTCTGAATGTATGTTCAAAAGTTCGTACTAAAGTGTGGCCTGCAAGTATCGGAAAACCGGGTTGAAAAGTCACTAGTACTTCTTTATAATTCACGACCATCTATGTATATCAGGTATCACGGTTAATGACAACATCTAACTCGAATATGACAATAGGGGGTATATCTGAACTGAACATTGCCCAAATAGTTCAATATTTTATGAACTATTTATCTTTTGATTTATGCTAACAATAGTCGCAATTCAGTCCATTCTAATGCAAATGTAAGCTTGTACGTATAAGAAAAAAGTCAAAACTTTTATTCTATTTCTAAGCGTCGTTCGCACGATTCAACTTGTTCTCAAACTTTTGAGTATTCAGATAAGTTGGAAGATTTATCGTACGTGTGAACAGAACAAATAGTTTGAAGTTGAAACAGTAACTACAAGTTTGAAGTTGAAACAGTATTCAAACAAGTTGGACCGTCTGAGCAGAAGTCTGCTTACATTGACTATAGTCCGATCTAACGGTATAGATCTTCGTTGTCATTCATCCCCACACATTTTTGATGGTATTTAGATCTAGGAAGTATGGAGGTCTTTCCCAAACTTTGATTAGTTGGTCTTCTAACCAATCTTTTATCAGTCTTGCTCCATGATTGACGCCATTATCTTGTTAAAATCTCAAAGAAGTTGAATGGAAAATGTCGGTAATTTTAAAAACTATATTACTCAGAATATACTTGTAAGCCTGGACGCTGTGAATACCGCTAATTTCCACAAGCTCAATAATTCCACACAGAGCCATTCAACCCCATACTTCGACATTTCTTACTCTGAGTGATGCGTCTACAAAATTAATTCCATCTTGCTCAAATCGTGGAAATAATACCTAAATCCATCGGAATCGACGAGATTTAATCTTTTCCGTCAGTAAAAATAACGCGTTTGTCCAATCCCTACAGTTCTTCCATTGGGGTTGAATATCTTGGTATGGAACTACTGAGCTTTCTTAAATTAGGGGTACTCAGAGTACCCAAGCTTTCAAAGATATTCTTCCTAATGCATTGCCTAAAACTTCTGACATTTTCCATGCCAATCCTATAAGATTTTAGCAAGATAATGACCCCAATTATGAAGCAAGGCTGATAAAAGATTCATTTCAAGACCAACTAATCAAAATTATGGAAAGACCTTCATACTTTCTAGATCTAAATATCATCAAAAAAGTGTGGGAATGAATGACGAGGAAGATCTATACCGTTAGACGATAGTTTAAGAACACTGAAGCTCTTTGGCGTACGTTTAGAGGGGCTCGGGGCGAAATCAACTTAATTTACCGTTAAAACCTATTACAATTCTATCCCAGATTAAGTTTTTGAGCTCAAATTATTTAAATAAAAATCTTCTTATTACCAGCTTCATTTTTCAAAGTAAAATTATCCTTTCGTACCGTTATTTCATGTTTTATTTCGACTGGAACTATCCTATTGACTTCACCATTTGCACTGTTTTTAAGAATTCTCGTAAGAAAATGCTAACGGGACTCCGGATTTGATACATTCTATTATTCAAAGCACAGGCAGGCTACTGTAAATATTGTCACCAAGTTTGAAGAAAATACTGTTATCACTTACCGAAATACAGCCATTTTTCAAGTGGAACTATCCTATTGATTGGAAGTGTATTTTACCTTATTTACATCCGTCAAATGATCAGAGGCATATGGACAATAAACAATGGCCCTCCCGGAAGGTACATCTGGGATAAAAATGACCGTTCTGTTTTGGGGCATTCGGTGCCTCTAGTAGAGGTGACACTCTATGTCTGAGTTGCAGGAGCGTCACCATGAATGTTTGTGTTGCCTATATAAAAATGCTCATACGACAGCCGGTTCTTCTATGTAAATCGTCCCGAAGCTACCCGTTGCGTTGTCTCAACGGCCAAGAGCTATCAAAACCACCTTCGATTCAAGAGAGAAAAAGATCTCTTGAGTCGCTACAACAACAACAACTGCACAAATTATACAAATTGTTCCGGCAAGCTGTAAAAGTATAGATACCGATATTATATAATAGTATGTATAGTGATATTAGCTCTAGACCCAAACATTCAAAAAAAGAGGATAGCTTCGATGCCTTGTTGCACACCCTTCCCTCTATACGCACTAAAAAGTTACAATTTGTTACGTCAAATTAGGGGGGGAGGGTGTGACGAAAAGGAGAATTTTTGTTTTCCGAAAATATCTGGAAAAGTCCGATCGAAAAATATCCTAAGAAGGAAATAAACTACATTTTCCTTTGCAATTATATATAATGCTCCAGACCTTTTCTTGGAAAATTATACCCTAGAACCAAAAGTATTATGTGGAATTTACATTTCGCACTATTACTTTTAATAGAGAGTGATAAGAATTGGTGCTGATGCTGCCAATTAAATATACTTAATTTATACCATAAATGAGCTTACTCCGGCCATAAACCACCTCCCATGCTCCTGTTAACATTTATAAGTGCCTAGTAAGCCTATTTATACTTTCGAACAAAAATTACTTCGATCGGATTAAAACTAAGGGTACCTCCCATACAAAGTGAGACTGAAATCTGCCAAATTGCACATTTTCTTCTCTTCAGAAGCTATCTAAATTAGAAGAATAAATGTTTATCTGTTCGTCGAATGTCATTATAACAATAATGAAAGTCTTCTGAATGTATGTTCAAAAGTTCGTACTAAAGTGTGGCCTGCAAGTATCGGAAAACCGGGTTGAAAAGTCACTAGTACTTCTTTATAATTCACGACCATCTATGTATATCAGGTATCACGGTTAATGACAACATCTAACTCGAATATGACAATAGGGGGTATATCTGAACTGAACATTGCCCAAATAGTTCAATATTTTATGAACTATTTATCTTTTGATTTATGCTAACAATAGTCGCAATTCAGTCCATTCTAATGCAAATGTAAGCTTGTACGTATAAGAAAAAAGTCAAAACTTTTATTCTATTTCTAAGCGTCGTTCGCACGATTCAACTTGTTCTCAAACTTTTGAGTATTCAGACAAGTTGGAAGATTTATCGTACGTGTGAACAGAACAAAAAGTTTGAAGTTGAAACAGTAACTACAAGTTTGAAGTTGAAACAGTATTCAAACAAGTTGGACCGTCTGAGCAGAAGTCTGCTTACATTGACTATAGTCCGATCGAAATAGCAACATATACATATAGCATAAAATTCACGAGAAATAAAAGAAAAAAAAATATTTTTTTCCTGTACTAATACGTATTGTATACAAGCAGATAACGTTTTATGACCGCTTCAACTTCCAACTTCTGTTCACACGGCAAACAAGTTGAACGACTTTTTTGAGTTGAAGAGAATACCGTATCGAGTGAAAAGCTTTCCAACGACAAGTTGAGGGAAAAGTTTGATCAAACAAGTTTTAAGTCGTCTGGACGCGCCATTATACCATATATTTTTTTCAAATTATATTCTATTCAATTTTTTTAACGTTGAAATTTACAGACGCATGGATGTGGTTTGTATTGCTATAATTAAACCATTACAATTGTTTCTGACTGTGAGTTAGGATAATCCATTTTGTACACCAAGGCACGTGTTATTTGTCTTCGTGAATGCGAGAATAATAATTAATAAAACTCGGTTTTGTAGGCACTTGTGGTATTTAATGGGGCTAATGTCACGTGCTATTAAGAGTCTCATGAAATGTTTACTTGGAGTATCACGCTCAATCGTATGATTTTTGAAGTTTAATAGCTTATTCGTGGCTTAAACCTCTAGTAGAACAAAGTTTCAATCTGAAAAAATTATGTATTTGAAACTCACAATTTCTTGCGAAATACACTTCCAATCAATAGGATAGTTCCACTTGAAAAATGGCTTTATGTCGGAAAGTGCTAACGGTATTTACTTCAAATTTGGTGACAATATTTCTAGTAGCCTGCTAATTCTTTTAATATCACGACATCTCAAACCCGGAGTCCCGTTAGGATTTTCTTGCGAGAATTCTTAAAAACAGCACAAATGTGAAAGTCATTAGGATAGTTCCAGAGGAAAAAAAAACATCAAGTAACGATACAAACGGATAATTTTATTCTGGAAAATGTAACTAGTAATGAATAGAACTTCCTTCAAGTAATTTGAGCTCAAAAAGTCAATTCTATCCTATAATTGTATAGGTTTTAACGGTAATTTAAATTAATTTCGTCCCAAGCTCCTCTAATTGCTTGCAGAAGCGCTTCAGTGTTCTTAAACTATCGTCTAACGATATAGATCTTCCTTGTCATCCATCTCCAAACATTTTTGATGATACTAGTTCTAGGGAGTATGGCGGTGATTTCATAACGTCGATGGATTGATCTTGAAACCAATTTTTTATCAGCTCTGCTTTGAGAATGGGCGCTATATCTTATTGAAATTTTATAGGAGTTGCATGGAAAATGTCGGTAATCTTAGGCAGTACCCCATTGTCATTATAACAATAATAAAAGTCTTCTGAATGTATGTTCAAAAGTTCGCACTAAAGTGTGGCCTGCAAGTATCGGAAAACCGGGTTGAAAAGTCACTAGTACGTATTTATCGATGATCTTTGAAAATAGCGTTAAAGCTGGAACTAGTGACCTTCAAACGCGATTTTTCGACACTTTAAGGGCGCACCTTGGTACGAGCTTTTGAACATACATTATATCATTGCAAAGGAAATTAAATGTAGTTTATTTCGTTCTTATGATATTTTGCGATCGGAGTAATAGTTTTCTAGATTTATTTATTTATGCTAAACGGACAAATGATACAGGGTGTCCCGCATTAGGTGGTCAATACTGTAAGGGTTGATAGCGCAACTTGTTTCAGCAAGAAAATTGCCACTACAATCGGATGTTTTTTTTACCGTTACCTTGTTATCGCTCTTTTTGTGAAAGTCATCGAAAATCGTGACTTGTTATGCAAAATCATAATTTGCAGCCCTCCTGATGACTTAATCCAAGATTTGATTTCGGTTTCAGAAACTACATAAAATTTCACAAAAACTGAAATTTTTCCTGTTGCCATAACTATTGCCACTTTCAAGATACAGTTACTCAAACTTAATAAAAATTTTAAAATAGATTTTTCATCGAAAATTCAAACAGTAATTTCATAACGGTGCTTTATACGTACAACTCTGCAAAGTGGATAAAAATTGCTTCAACATGTTGGTTTTCCAACGGTATATCACTTTTCATATTTACATTGCGGGATTTTGGAATTACACATATTGTATGTAAAAAAACAAGGTAATTATTTTCTTATCGGATTATTGAAACTGAAATTTTATTCATTTATTTTTTATATTTTACTATCGCAATTTTGAAAATTTGTTAAATGAAAATAAAGTTTTGAATATGAGAAACAACCAATAAACTAAAAATATTAAATCATACGTTGATTTAATATTTTAAATGGTTGATTTAATATTTTAAATGGGTGTGTTTGATGAATTGGAATAATACTGCTGGAATCGGCCTCCTCCATTTTGTATGCAGACTCAACACTTTGCAGAGTTGTACGTATAAAGCACCGTTATGAAATTATTGTTAGAATTTTCGATGAAAAATCTATTTTAAAATTTCTATTAAGTTTGAGTACATGTATCAGGGAAGTAGCGATAATGTTGGCAGCAGGAATAACTTCAGTTTTTGTGAAATTGTATGTTGTTTCTGAAACTGAAATCAAATCTTGGATTAAGTCATCAGGAAGGCCGCAAATTGTGATTTTGCATGACAAGTCACGATTTTCGATGACTTTCACAAAAAGAGCGATCACAAAGTAACGGTAAAAAAAATTCCGATTGTATTGGTGATTTTCTTGCTGAAGCAAGTTGTGCTATCAACCCTTACAGTATTGACCACCTAATGCGGGACACCCTGTATAAAAAATAAAATATTGCTGCCTTATATAGATCTTAATAATATGTACTTACATCTATTTTAACAAAAGTTGCCGAACAAATAACTATAATAATTCAACTCATAAAAAGCTTAAATTTCCTAAAAGATTAATCAAGTAAATTAAAAATATATTATTTATTATATTATTATTATTTATTGGTGTTAGATAAATCCAAATGACTAAAAACTAGATTCCCGATTGCTTTCATTCTTTCTATAGGTGAGTTACATTGATAGTTAGTTCTAAAAGTTCTTAGTTCAAACGTATCTCGCTGTCGTGTAACACAATTAGGAACTTTGAAAGAAATTTCAAAAAGAATTTCAGGGGCATCAATAGATCCATTAATTAAATTAGTTAAGAAAATCGCATCAAAATAGGTTCATCGTACTTCAAGTGTATTTATATTCAGAATCTTTTGAATATGAGCATAGTTTATGTCATCATCATTTGTATGCAATGTACCTTAACCCTTTCAGCCCTAGTGGTTTCACCATGAAACCACCTACTAAAACTATGAGTACGTTAAGCCCGAGTGGTTACGGCACACGACCACCGCAAACATTTATCATTCTTATCATAGTCTATCAGATGAAACCGGTTGTTTTTTAAATTTAGTGTCTGGATATCATTCAAGCCGTCTAGAATAGAGTCATTCGAGGGAAAAATGTAAAATTGGTGACAAGCTCATTGTTTCTTTTTGTATTTGGTAAAATACTAAGAAAATGGCAGGTAATAATATATAAATCTAGCAAAAACCCATCCATAGAAAATAAACCAATTTTGAATGTCGTCCAAGTTGCGATGTATTTGTTTTATTCACGCCGGAAGTTGGTGGTTTCACTGTGTAACCACTCGGACTACAGAGCTCTTTTTTTGCTCTAGGCGCGCGTACGTCGTGGAAATTTTCCACAATAGAAATTATGTCTTTGGGAGAGTTTCAACAATTCTTTGAGGACATACCTTCCGACAACGAATCATTCACCTCTTCTGTCTCAAATGGCATGAATTATGAGGAAGATAACTACGAGAATCCTTTAGCGCCGAATTTGGATGGAAACGTTCTGGAGCCCCAAATTCAAGAAATTGAATGGGACAGCGAAGAGTATGAAATCTTTTAGGCTAGCCGTGGTATCCGGATTGGTGGGCGCATAGTCGGGCACCCGAGCTAGGCGTAAGAGTGTCAGAAAAATGTTCAATTTTCGAGGAAATGTGCCTCAGAAAAAGAGGCTTGACTCTACAGCGCACATGCCCAGACGTGGGAAATCGCGCAGATGCGCTCATTGTAGGATAAAAACGCATCCCCTTCGAAGGAGGTGGGCTTGTAACACATCCAACGTTGGATTGTGTTTGACTACAGAAAAAAATTGGTTTGCACAATTTCACACTTAAGCCCTGGTGGTTTCACCATGGAACCACCTCAAAACAACACTTTGGACTGATATTTTTTTAATCAAATTCCAAGAAATGTTTTCTGAATTACATTTTTGTTCATATTTATATAAAAAAATGAAAAAAAAAATGTGCAACGTTTAAATTCAGGGCTCAAAGGGTTAAAAATGTATGCTGAACTTTTTCAAGAGTGGAAGTGTAAGAAATATAAAATAGATTCCATACAAATGATAAATATTCTAATTTACTACGTACAAGCGAAAAGTATAACGATTGTTTTGAAGAGCAAAAACATCATCATTACATGTAATTTCCTTGAAAATTTTGCAATCATCAAATAACAAAAATTCAACACTATCAAAAACTAATTTTAAAGCATTAATGAATATTAAAAATAAAATCGGACCTAGATGTGATCCTTGCGGAACCCCAGATGTTACTTAAAAAAAATCCTTCTTCATCATCCCCCCCTTCATATGACGCTCAAATTAGTGTAACTTTTTGCATGTGAAACAATTTCGCATCGAGACTTTCTTTTTTTTAATGTTTGGGTTTGGCCCTTAAATTAAATTGACTGGATCTTACAATGGGTTTTTGAAAATATACGGAAGGAATCATATCGACCCTCGGTGTACATTTCGGGGTGCTCAATGTTTTTGTTTTTTTTTTCTCCAAAAAGATATTCGTTGTTCCAGGTAAATTTCTTGCGGATAGAGCGATTGCATGCTACACGGTCATATTTGGTCATATTTCTATTATAATATGCTTAAGCCTACTTGATCTCGCTAACTACACGTCTAAAAATGTATACTGAATGAATGAAATGAAGTAGGCTTAGGCATATGACATTCATAATATAATAGAAGCCCTATTCGACTCACTGGATCATTTCCAGATTTATTGGAAATCCCATACAAAATGAAAATCCTGGAAGTTGATCCAGGGTATGACTTGGATCATCTGCCAAACTAATCCCCTAGATGTCTCCGCGAACAATTTTCCTCAAATTTCCCGTATGTCATTTTGTTATTTAGTATTTTTGGTTTGTAAACTTTATTCAGAGTTAATCATTTTAATATTTCTTGCTACTTATCCTTTTAATGGTATCTCGCACGGTGCTTAATTACAAATGCAATTTATAATTCAGAATATCGCGTTGCGGCCAAATGACACGATAGTCAGCTGTTACCCAATTGGGAAATTTTGATCAGATTTCATTCGACTTGGACAGGATCAATGTCCGCTTCAGTCGAATAGGGCTAGAAATATGACTGTGTAATGGAGGCCTTAGAGGGGGATTCACATTACGGACAGGATTTACTAAAACCACTTAATTAATCGAGTCGAAACCCGCCTACTAGATTAAATCGTATTCGTATGTCATGAAATTCAAAATACATCGTAGGATGTACTTGCATTATTCAAATTGCAGTACAATATGGTACAACTGTCAACTAAATCGAGGATTTAGTAAATCTTGTCGATAGTCTGAATCGCCCCGACAGGATTTACTAAATCCTTAAATTGTAGTAGATTGTTTGTACTGCAATTTGAATAATAGTGCCTTTCGACTTACTGGATCATTTCCATATTTACTGGAAATCCCATACAAAATTACAATCTGGAAATTGATCCAGGCTATGGCATGGATCATCTGGCAAAATAATCCCCTAGATGGTGGCTCCGGGAACAATTTACCTGAAATTTCTCGTGTCATTTTGTTTTTTTTTTTAATTTTTTTTTTAGTCTCTAATCTTTATTAGAGTTCATTGTGTTAATATTTTCTCAGACATTTTCGTATAAATTTTATCTGGCACGGTGCATGATATCAAATTAAATTTCCAATTCAGAATATTGCGTTGGGGACTGATGGCACACTAGCTGTTATCGAAGGGGAAATTTTGATCCGTTTGTATTTTACTTGGACAATGATCCTGTCCGTGTAAGTCAAAAGGCACTAATGCAAGTACATAATACGATGCATTATTTAGTGACATATACTATTCGATAATGTAAGTATCTAGGGTTTAGACGAATATTTTAGAAATTTTCAAGTGCAAATGCAGTATACTGACATGTACTGTACATGCATTTTTAAATTTGGTAGTTTGCTGGTGGGTGGGAATCATGTACCATGGTGGGATTTTACATGTGTGATGGCATAAAAGGCAAGTATGTATTAGCGGGTTTAAAAAGGGTAATGTACTTTTTATATAAAAATTTACGGGATTCTGGTTTGATGCGATTTTCCGTGTTTTTGAAAAGGAGCTCGAATTTGGACTTCGGCGAAGCCCGGACATTTGAGGTCCGTTTTGGCACGATTTTAAATAACTCGAGACGTTTATTTCTTTTTTGTAATTTTTAAGCTTAAAAAAAATTTACAGTGTAGTTTGGTGACCACGAAATATTTTCTTGTGGATCAAGTGAATTGAATGATCTTCAAGTTCAAGCTGTTGCTCATCAGTGCCGCGATCGTGCACAATTTACCTAATTGAGGTGAAATTTGAAAGAAAGTTGCTAGAGGAGCTTCTGAATTCTGCATTAGGTGCGAAAGGAGCAATCTTGATACCTCATGGATAGCCACGTTTACTGAATTGCCACGAAAGTGTGTTTACATAACTGGGTGCGAAGTAGCAATTCGTTGTGATAATTCACCGATATTCACTGAAGTGCCACAAAAGTGCGATATATTGGATGGACTTGGTCGCATCGAAGAAATTACCAGATTCAACGTATAATATTGAATTCGGAATTGTGTTGAAGAATTTCTTGCAAGGCACCGCGCCATTGCGCTAGACCGTTAGCCTGTTGTTAAAACGTTAAAAGGAGTACTTGAATGTATTCCCGGTCCGCCATTTTCGGACGTCATCGTATCAAGCCATCGCCGGAAAGATTCATGTCAATTCATTTTGTTGTCTTAAGTGATGCCCACACCGGCGCGTCAGCGAATATTCGCGGCGAATTTTTCCGCGGCGTCAAAATTGTAACACACTGCGTTGTATGGAGATGCCCACACCAACGCGAATATTCGCCAGTTTTGCAGTATTTTTTTGGTTCGAATATTTGCTACCTAATGTCATTTTATTCAAATAATTTATTTGACAGGTGCAGTGTAGTACAACTTGATGTTGGTGTACCCGAAAAAGATGTAGATTTGGAATGAGTTGTTTATTGACCGAGCATTTAAGTTTTGAATGTTTTCTGGTATCAGTGGATGAGTAAAAGAAGTGTCATTTTTGGAAACATGAATTCCAAGGAAGGAAGGTTTTTACTCGTTGTTGTTACACACATAAATTGCCCTATTCTGGCAAGTCCGGCCACACCCCGATCGTATGGCTCGGCCGAAGAATTGCAGAGATATCGACGATTTTCCAAAGAGCATAGTAGGAAGTTGATCGTGAAACCTTGATCGGTTCGCTGGACTCAAGGATTCCAAAGATATCGACGGATTATCGAAGTAGTACGAAGCTGTTTGTGAAATTGTGGCCTTTCTGCCACACCAAAGGATTGCAGAGATATCGACGGATTTCCGAAAGAATACAAGGTCAATCGTTTCATTCATGAATAGTATACGATAGGAAATGAGGATCCTGGTGGTGCTTGCGTTTGTCCCTAAGTAGTTATATAGAAGCTTGAATATTCTATTGAATTGAATGTTTACTTTGCATAGTTACGCCATATTTTACTTGGTTACGCCATCGTTAGGAATCACGTAAGGATTCTACTAGTTATTATGCAATTTCATACGATGGCGTAACCAAGCAAAATATGGCGTAGCTATGCAAAGTAAACATTCAATTCAATAGAATATTCAAGCTTGTATGTAACTACGCATTTTGCGTAACCATGCTAAGTAAACAGTTACATACATGTCTACATATATTCAATTCAAAACAGCTACAAAACAATGTTCAAGCTTTGTGTCTTCTCTATACGATAAGACTAACCATTCCACGGGCACAAGATAAGATGTAAGAGTTTTCGGGTACGCGATAGTCAATTCAAACAATCAAATCGAACACTGCCGCAACTTTTTTAGGGTACGGTATAAAAAGGTTGTACTGCACTGCATATTTCCATCAATTTGCGCATGTCAACGATTTTATCCTTAGAATAAGTATAGACATGGAGAGGTAAAATGTCGAATTTCACGTTGATTTCTTCCGCATTCGCTTTTACGTAATAAGTAAAGATGCCGCGACATTTTGATATAGTGCACGAAAATTGCAGCATGGTTATAAATGTTAAAATAATTGTATATGGCCAGTTCTTGCAGTTATTCTCTATCATGTCTAAGTCCCTTCCTTACATAAATCTAATACCTTTTCTAAGGCAACAACATGATATCAGCTGTGAGTGACAGTACCCAGCGAATTATTCGCGCCGCGCCGGTGTGGGCACCAAAAATTGTGCGCGGCGCGGATTCGCGACGGAAAATTCGTGACGCGTTGGTCTGGGCATCACTTTAAATGACGATTCTCGAATAGTGAGTGTTTTAATTCGTTTCTTCATAAATTTGTATAATTGCTCAAACATTTTGTTTTCCTTTTCTGCCGTCGGCCGGTTCCGCTCCTCTCAGGAATATCATCAGCCGTCATGTAATGAACATGTCCGCTTATGAGAATACATACATTTTTCGCAAAGGTATAAAAGAGATTTAAAATGCGCTCTGCGAATCCATGTACGTAAAAACCTATTTTCGACGGGTTCGGGAATAATTTTTAGTTGTTTCATTTCTGTGATCTGTCTTTAATAAACGTTTTCGCCATTTCTGAAACTTGTGTATTTCCAACACATTTTTTTTCGTTAATTCTAATATAAAAAAAATAAATAAATAACAGGCGCGACAATCCAGCATTGGACTTAGGCCGCAGGATGTGTTAGTGACATCCTATTTCCAAGATCTTATCTACTTTTTGTTGAGGTTATGAGATCAGCATCACGCTCAGCAGTGTTATTTATCCCCATAAATGGGTACTCCTTTAACATCTGAGTGAGATCATAGTCCGTCACAAGCTCGTGTGTTCGAAAAACACCATGATCCACGGTGAGATTCAAACTCATGAGCCTGTGCACCGAAGGTGCGCGCACTAACCGCTAGACCAGCCAGAATACAATAATTCTAATATGACTAGCATATTTGTTCAATTGGCAACATTTTTTTTGACACTTACTTAAAAAATAATATTTCGATTAAATACCTTAAATTAAATTCAACTACCTCGAGAATTTCTTAGAAAGGAACCCTTGCATCGGAAGATAAAAAAGGTTTGTGGTCGTTGATATATTATTTTGAACTTATCAGAAATTGGGTCTTGCTTAATACACAAAAGATACATTTTCCGGTAATCGCAAAACACTTTAATCGAAATACAACTCTGTGATGTAGGAAATTTTGAAATTTTATTTTATGTGTTGTCCGTTTAATAGAGATTTACTTGATCAGAAATGGTATATTTAAAAATTTTATTTACTTTTATTTCTTCAGAATGTTTGACAGAATAAAACTAGAGACTTACAATTTTGCATCTATGTCTTTTGTATGAAGTCCTTTCTTTGTGTTGAAATGAGTGAATGAATACAAATTAAGCGAATATGTATTTGTGTAAAAAATGGGAGGGGGTGTTGGGGGATAGGGTTTCTTTCGAAGGACTAACTTAATTTTAGAAAGAAACCCAATTTAAAACTAAATAACAATATTTCCATAAAATTTCATTTCGTAACTTCCATTTTTTTAAGAGTAAAGCGTTCCTCACACCGGCTCGTCAGCGAATTATTTGCGGCGTCAAAACACACTGTATGAAGATGTAAATTTTACAGTCTTTTTTCCGCGGCGAATATTTGCTGCCTAATGTCATACGAACAATTTATATGAGAGATGCAGTGTAGCAAACATTTTTTTCCGGTTTTTTACCTTGTAATATTCCATGGTCGCACAGTTTGAGGGTCACTGGGTTTTCGAATAGTTTCGAACTGTCATTCGAACTTCCATGGTCCGACTACGCGACGAGCGGCGGAAATTGGAAGTTCGGATGACAGCTGGTCACTTTCCGAAAACCGAGTGGCCGCGGCGGGTGTGTACCAGTGCAAGTGCAGGAGCACATTACAAAATCAGTCCGGGGAAGTTGGAAAAGAAGAAAACAAAAAAAAAATAAACAACAAACTATAAAGGAAAAAGGTAACTAAAAGAATAAAAAAAAAAAAAGGAAAGAGTAGGAAAAACGAAAGAGGAATTTTCTTGTGCTTTTACAGGTTAGGCACGTGGCCAAGAATCACCGCGCCGCGGCCACCCCGTGTGAGGCTAGCAGACCCATGGAGCACCTTGGTCACCTTGGTGGAGCACGGTGAACACGAGCCACGAGATCGACAAGGTTGTGTCGCCATTTATTGTTGCGAGTGCTGGGCGGAAGTATTTGGGAGGTTGCAGCTAACAGGCCGATGCTGGGAGGTAGTTGCGCTTCGTTACACGACTGCAGGACGTGCTAAAGCGCACTCTTTCAATGTGTCCTACTTGCAACATAGGTTGCAGCTAACAGGCCGATGCTGGGAGGTACCAGAGAAGTGGACAGCATTTTTGAGTGCGGCGCAGAGTGAGGGATGGTGTACTGCAAGTCATCTTCTGTACGCGACGAGTATCGTCTGGATCGGGAAGTATAAAAAGCAACTTCAAATGTAAGTACTTTTGCTTGTATTCTCTCCCGCCCTTCCGATGACAACCCCGTGAGGTTTCGAAACCATTGCAAAAAAAAAAGGAAATCGCGATTGGGGATGATAGGCAACGAGTGGGTTTTGGGCATTTTTAGCATTTGTGCGTGAACAGAGAGCATAGATGTGCCAATAGTAGCCATACCAATTTCAATTGTAAAGCGCTGATGGGAAGTGGAATATATGATTCAGTGTAAGCTAAAAACATCTTGACATTTCGTGCTTTCTATTATCATTTTCATTTTTGAAACGTAAATTATGTAGCCCTTCAATACACAAAGTGATAAGAAAAAAAAAAAAAAAAACATTTTTTCAAAATTTATGTATAAAGAAATTATCTTATAGATTCAGATTATAAAAAGGTTGCGTCATAAATCACAAATAAATTTTAGGCGAAAAGTGTCTTAAACTTGGAAAATATGATTGCATGATGCAAATTTAAAAATGATTGTATGTATATGAAATTTAGTAATTAAGGAATCATTGCAACATAGCAAGAGACTTGTAAAAAAAAAAAAAACAAGAATTTTTATGAAAATCAATTTAGAATTGTATACACCCGTATTAGTACATACTCATTTTTGCTCTACTAATATCAATCTATTTCCTTTTCTTAATTTAACTCGGAATTTATGACTCGTCTCAATAGGAGATGAATTTCCAAAAATATGCATAGCCGCGGTAATTTTCTAAATAAGTTCAAAACAAAATCAATACGAATTGAAATGAAAAAAATTGGTAAGCATAATAAATTTATTATTGCGCGCTTCGATTCATACACTATTAAATTTATATTAATATCCTAATTAATCTATCGATGAAAAGAAAAGACATTAAATTTTGCGATACGAAAAGAATGCAACTTACACGTACATATATAAATATTCTATCATTCCTAAGTAATTTTATTATTATTATATTTCATAGAGTTACGCATAGCCATTAATTCTCATCCTTATGAAATACAATTTATGATGAATATAATTCCATTACTAAAAGAGAAGATAGAAATAAAAGTAAAAATGATTGAGTAGAAAGCGCGTTTTGCTTCCGGCTTCCCTACAGGTTTCCACTCCAGGGTTCTCGCGTTTTTTTTTACAGGGGGCCAGAAAAATGAGGTTCGTTGGTCCGTGGTTAGGGGAGGGAGCTTGAGTCCATTTCATCAAGGACTCATTGGTCAGATGAGGAGGCGACTTCGCGTTGAGGGAGTTTTAGTTTTGGGTTTCTCATAGTCAAGTTTAGGCATTCGGGCAGACGCGCGATGAAATTTTTTTTGTTAACGATATAGGAGGCAGTAGTGACGCACCCTTCATTACACCCACACCTTACTACCGGTAGCCGAGCTAGCTATCCAGCGCGCGTCCAGAGGTCACTGACTGAGGAGGTTTCGACCTTTGGGTCACAATTCAGTCTTAACGACTGAGTCTTCGACCTCCATCCTCCGCTGAGCTTGGCTCAGCCGTCTTAAACGTTACAATGGCGCCCAACGTGGGGCCTATTAATTTACCGTTAGGGTCGATCAAGTTCGCTCTAGGACCTCATACCACCTCGAGGTCCAAAATAGGTCCCACCGCCGGAGTTGGCAGCTTTTCAGATTTTCTCTTCAACTTCGTGCTTCACGCACACAGGGACTTTACAACTCCGGCTCATATTTTTTCATGGCAATTAGTTGCTCTCATCCCTATCCCATCCTTGTAGATTTCCCATCCATGTAGAGTAGCATTTCCTATCCCCTCCGATCCCAGTACAGGCAGTGCATACTTGTGTTGTGTCATCGGACGCTTTTGCATCGCGGTAAAACGCTTGACTCAAGGATTCCTTTGGAATTACTGGAGCCGGGAGTTTACTTCCGTTCTCTTATCCAGACTCCTCGAACGTTTTTCGCCTTCTTGTGTATGCACTGACCTTTTTTATAGCTCACTGTTTACAAGTCGGATTCGGAACTCATCATTGTCTGCGCATCCCGTTTCTGGTTGAAAGAAATCTGAGAATCGCAGTTGTTAGGGGTTTACGCCTGTCAACTGACTCTTATTTCCAAGGCTAAGGAACAGGGGTGTAGCACTTTGATGGGGGATGAATCCTGACTAAAGCCCAAATTTGATGACTTATGTTTTTTTTATCCTTCCCTTAATTGCGAATTGGCCTCTTCATCTGACATTGTAATTGACATTTTGTTGTAAACGGTAGAGAACTGGAGATAGGAGACCCAAAGGGAAAACGGAAGCAAACAAAAAAAAAAAAATTTTTTTACCTTATATCGATTTTTGCGAGTATCTTAAAGCACGTCGTTAACTGCATTATAACGAAACTTTTGAGTCGTGACTTCTGCAGCTAAATTTCATTTTTTTTCGCTATCAAAGCACTTATTCATATATATATATATATAGATTATTTTTTTTGTACATATTATAGTATATATAGTTCATTTGCACACATATAATGCCTCTAAACCATACGCCACCACCACAGCCGATAGGGCAGGGTAGGGGAGCGGTCTCTAGACCGACAGAAATGGTAACTCGCTCCAAGTCCCATGCCCAACTGAATCCTGAGGCGGTGGATTTTTCACAGGTGTCCGTGGAGGGCGCCGCGAACGTCGCGACAAGTGATAAATTCGTGTCGCCCGAGCGTTCGTCACAAGGACCGTTCCCCACCCACCAGCACGTAGGACCACCGGAACAGGGCGCCGCTTCCCTGCCGGTGCCTCCGTCCAACATCAGCCAAGGGCGTGCTTCTTACCCAGGTTGGGGCCTACCACCTCCGGAATGGGCGTCCCAACAGCATTATGCAACTGCGTCTGGGAATGACCACAACAACCATTGGGGAGGGCAACCACCGAAGCCCCCTTGGGCAAATCAACTGCCACCACCATGGTGGGGACAGAAACCTCCTGCTGGTTGGAACCAACAGCCACCAGCCGGGTGTTCCGAGCAACAACCACCGTCTGCTCAAGCGCCAGTTGCTACCCCACCAGCTACGTCATTACCAACCGCACCGGTTCTGTCTTTACATAATCTGTCTCAGCAGTCTTTCCAGCAGATGCTTGAAACAGAACTATCTAAGCGTTTGTCAGCGCTAGGTCTCAATGATACCCTGCGTGCATCGGTTCCGCGAGCTGACCCGACGGAACGTCGGGGTCGCTCGACGTCTACCCCATCAGGTCACTATTCGTATCCTCCGCAACGAACCATCCACGATTGGGGACTTAAGTTCCACGGCACGGCGGTCGACGAATTTATTCGTCAAGTGGAAATGTTCACGGATCGTGCCCTTGGCGGGGACTATGACACAATATGTCTGTATGCCCATTTGTTTTTCACCGGTGAAACGGCCGAGTGGTTTCGACAGTTCGTCAGCAGTTCACGGAACCAATACACGTGGGGTACATTAAGCAACGCTCTTCGAAAACAATACGCTGACAAATACGACGACGAAGACATCAGGGAGATGATTCGAAATCGGATTCAACGAGACGGCGAGTCCTTCGATGACTTCCTCAAAGAAATCCGTAAGCTCAGCAATCGCATGCGCTACCCCTTGTCGGAGCGAGAGTTGACGGACAAGGTGAAGAGGAACTTGAGGGAAGATCTGGGGAAACCAGCCCTTCGCGTGTCATTTGATAGCATTTTGGATTTGAGGGAATTTGTACGTGATCATGAAAATTATGCGGAACGCATGGAAGCCCGACGCTCCTCTCACCATGCCCGTCAACCCTCGCGCCCGCGAGTTTCCGAGTTGGATATATCTCCTACTTGCACAACGTTCGATGAACAAACCGCAATAGCGGCACTGAATTCCCATTCCATGTGTTGGAATTGCCGTAAACCCGGTCATCCGTACGCGGACTGTCGGGAGGAACTAAAAGTGTTCTGCTTTGGATGCGGAGCTCCAGGCGTTGTAAAGCCCCAATGCGATCGTTGCGCATTACCAAAAAACGCGCCACGCAGGAGGCCTCAGCAACATCAGAGGTCCTCCAAAGAGGTTCAAACCGATACGGTTGGTCTTCCGACCCATTAAAACAGCGAGAAACCTGGAGTCCCGTTCCAACATGGATGTCCGATGTGCCTCTCGCACAGTCCGGTTCGGAATATCGACCGACTTACTTACCGGCTATGTCTTCCGAACCTGACTCATCATTCCCACCGGACTCATCTCTTGCACCTAATATGACCACAAAACTGGATTCGTCTTGTAAACCAGCTGTGACGTTCAAACCAGATTCCTTGATTGAACCGGCCATGTCTTATACACCTGCTTTGTCTTCGAAGCCTGAAATGTCATACAAACCGGACTTGTCTTCCTCACCGGATTCGTCTCTCAACCCTGATACGTCGATTACACCTGCTACGTCCTTCAACCCTGACTCGTCATACAAACCGGAATTGTCCTTTTCACCTGATGCATCTTGCAAACTTGATACGTCATTGTCACCGGACTTATCTGTTATACCTGCTAAGTCACCCACAACGGATTTTCCTTCTTCTCCGAAGTCGGGTAGCACACATGATTTTCACACTGACGCAGCCACCCAGGCAGAATCCGAGCAAGTGTCGTGCAGGTCGACTGAACCAGCAGCCCGAGAGGCAGCACCAGTTCAAATCTTGCGTCGTTCCTCTCCTACACCTCTTCCAGTAGCAACAAATTCTATGATACCAAAGTCGTACACCCCTCACTATAGCTTCACACCACTGCACGTTCGGCAGAGAGACTACCTCGCTGCTAGGGACAGAATTTTCCAAGCTGACGAACTTCAGACTCGTCGTCCGAAGCGTTCTACTCTACGTTGTCGTCGCTTCTGGAAAACAGTCTTAGCCAACCGTCGCCGGTACTGTGAAGTGGTCTTACCTGATAGCCCTAAAGGCGACATTAGGCCTTATGCGTCAATCACCCTTCTGGGTCGAACCGTGAGTGGGTTGGTAGACACAGGCGCGACATGTTCTGTTATTGCTTCGGACTTTGCGGAAGCGGTCATGAAGGACGACCGTTACCATTGGGACAAGTTTCGACTGGGAGTGACAACCGCAGATGGCACTCGCCACGATACCAAAGGCAAACTTGTATGTGACGTTACCTTCCGGGGACGTACTAAGACCTTGGAGTTTCTCCTAATGCCCACTCTCAGTCAAAACCTATATCTAGGAGTCAATTTCGTCCGAAGTTTTGACTTGGCTCCTGATTTATTTGCTCTTCCTCAACATGTGTCAGAATTATCGGGCGATGATTCTTGTAATAAAAACAGCCATCATTCTCTGTCAGAAGATCAAGAGAAGCGGCTCAATACAACCATTTCGTTGTTTCCGTCATTCGCTAAAGAAGGTTTGGGGCGTACAAAGATAATCATGCACACCATTGACGTCGGGAGCAGTAAGCCCATAAAACAACGGCATTTTCCGGTCTCTCCGGCCGTCGAAAAACTTCTTTACAAAGAGGTGGATCGCATGCTGGAATTGGGGGTTATCGAGGAATCACTGAGTCCGTGGTCCTCGCCGGTAACGTTAGTAGTAAAACCCAACAAGGTTCGCATGTGTCTGGACGCGCGCAAGGTAAACGCGGTGACAGTGAAGGATGCCTATCCCTTGCCGCTCATCGATGGGATTTTGAGTCGTCTTCCAAAGGCTGAGTTTATTACTAGCTTGGACCTTAAGGATGCGTTTTGGCAAATTCCCCTCGATGCAGCGTCTAAGGATAAGACAGCCTTCACTGTCCCCGGCAGACCGCTATATCAATTCGTTACCATGCCCTTCGGCCTCTGCAACGCGCCCCAGACCATGCAACGCCTAATGGACCGCGTGATTCCACCTCAACTACAAAACCAGGTGTTTGTCTATCTTGACGACCTTCTGTTGATCTCGCCAACCTTCGACGCGCATCTGCTGCTGCTTCAAGAAGTTGCACTATGTCTCCGCAAGGCCGGATTGACGATAAATGTTGAGAAGAGCAAATTTGTCATGACCCATGTCAAATACCTAGGACACATAATTGGCAACGGTACCATCATGACTGATTCCAGCAAAGTGGAAGCAATAACTAATTTCCCGCAACCATCTACAGCCAAACAACTTCGCCGCTTTTTAGGGATGTGTGGCTGGTATCATAGATTTGTCCCGAATTACGCTTCCGTTTCGTCTCCGCTGACAGACATGTTACGGAAAGGCCGCGGTTTCGTTTGGACCGAAGAGGGCTCCCTGGCATTTAAGGAATTAAAGGACTGTCTGACAAGGGCTCCGGTGTTACACAGCCCCGATTTTTCGCAACCATTCGCCATCCAATGTGACGCTAGTCAACAGGGCATTGGCGCTGTATTAACACAGACACTCGAGGACGGGTCCGAAGTCCCCATCGCCTATATGTCCAGGAAGCTCAATTCGGCCCAACGAAATTACACAGTGACCGAACAAGAATGTCTGGCAGCGGTGACAGCAGTGAAAAAGTTCAGAGCATACGTGGAAGGACAGGAGTTTTCCATAATTACCGATCATGCGTCACTTAAGTGGCTGATGACTCAGTCCGACCTGCATGGCAAATTAGCCCGATGGGCACTGAAGCTGCAAGGCTTCCGATTCACAATCCTCCATCGCAAGGGATCCCAGCACATCGTCCCCGACACTCTGTCTCGAGTCTACTGTGCGGAATCTCTGTCGCCACAGGAACCTTTCGAGAGTTCAGCGGAACTCGACCTGAACTCCCCGCATTTTCGCTCCTCGAAATATCAAGAATTGATAGATCGTATCGACGCCAACAAAAATCAGTTGCCGGATCTGAAAACGCTCGACGGATACGTGTACCGGCGCAGTGAGTACGCCACCGGAAACGAAGTGCAGGAGCAGTCGGCATGGAAACTTTGGGTCCCAGAAGAGCTTTCAAACGATCTTATTAAACGCGCCCACGAACACCCGCTTTGTGCGCATGGTGGAGTAGCGAAGACACTACAGCGGCTTAGAGTCCTGTACTTCTGGCCGAAAATGGCTAAAGACGTCAACGAATTTGTTTCAACCTGCAACTTATGCAAGCAGTCGAAAGCTCCTAACCAATGTCTCCGGCCACCCATTGAGAACCGCTTCGTTTCCGAACGCGTCTTTCAGCGCCTGTACATGGATCTGTTGGGTCCGTTTCCTCGGTCCAAGTCAGGCAATATAGGGGCAATAGTCCTAGTCGATCATCTATCGAAATTCACCTTCGTCGAGCCTATCAGGAAGTTCACGGCAGAGATTCTGACCAGTTGGCTCGAGACAAGAGTCTTCCACGTTTTTGGAGTCCCAGAGTCTATCGTGACTGACAATGGACAGCAGTTCAAGGCGAACGTCTTTAATTCACTGTTAGAGAGATACGGAGTGCAGCATCTATATACGGCTGTCTACTCACCTCAGGCCAACGCGTCCGAGCGAGTTAATCGATCTATAGTGGCCGCCATAAGGGTTTACTTGCGAACTTCGCAACAGGAATGGGATAGTCGTATATCCCATATAAACTCTGCACTCCGATCATCGCATCATACTTCAATCAAAGCGTCCCCCTATTTCGTCGTCTTCGGGCAGCCCATGGTCAGTCACGGGAGCACCTATGCCCTACTTCGAAGCATTCACCTGCTGGCAGAGGACGTTACCCCATTAACCCCGAATGACAAAATCGCCATCCTCAGAGATCAGGTACAGCAACACCTGACATCGGCTTTCGGCAAGTATTCCAGCCACTACAACCTGCGCTCTCGATCAACTGAATTCCAACCAGGAGACGAAGTGTTTCGGCGAAATTTTGCGCAAAGCAACGCCGCGGCACAATATAATTCCAATTTGGACTTCAAATTCCTCAAGAGCCGGGTTGTCAAGAAAGTCGGTAACGGAAGGTACTTGTTGTCTGATTTGGGGGGGCAAACAGATAGGAATCTACCATGCCAAAGATTTGCGGCGGTAGTCGGAAGGCGCAACAAGCGAAATAAATCTGAAACCTCAGCTTCTTTTCCTATTATCCCGCACTTCGATGTCTGTTTGGTTCTTACTTCCCTCCGCTGCCTCATAATAGTGAATAGTAAAAGAATCTGCCTTGTAATATTCCATGGTCGCACAGTTTGAGGGTCACTGGGTTTTCGAATAGTTTCGAACTGTCATTCGAACTTCCATGGTCCGACTACGCCACGAGCGGCGGAAATTGGAAGTTCGGATGACAGCTGGTCACTTTCCGAAAACCGAGTGGCCGCGGCGGGTGTGTACCAGTGCAAGTGCAGGAGCACATTACAAAATCAGTCCGGGGAAGTTGGAAAAGAAGAAAACAAAAAAAAAATAAACAACAAACTATAAAGGAAAAAGGTAACTAAAAGAATAAAAAAAAAAAAGGAAAGAGTAGGAAAAACGAAAGAGGAATTTTCTTGTGCTTTTACAGGTTAGGCACGTGGCCAAGAATCACCGCGCCGCGGCCACCCCGTGTGAGGCTAGCAGACCCATGGAGCACCTTGGTCACCTTGGTGGAGCACGGTGAACACGAGCCACGAGATCGACAAGGTTGTGTCGCCATTTATTGTTGCGAGTGCTGGGCGGAAGTATTTGGGAGGTTGCAGCTAACAGGCCGATGCTGGGAGGTAGTTGCGCTTCGTTACACGACTGCAGGACGTGCTAAAGCGCACTCTTTCAATGTGTCCTACTTGCAACATAGGTTGCAGCTAACAGGCCGATGCTGGGAGGTACCAGAGAAGTGGACAGCATTTTTGAGTGCGGCGCAGAGTGAGGGATGGTGTACTGCAAGTCATCTTCTGTACGCGACGAGTATCGTCTGGATCGGGAAGTATAAAAAGCAACTTCAAATGTAAGTACTTTTGCTTGTATTCTCTCCCGCCCTTCCGATGACAACCCCGTGAGGTTTCGAAACCATTGCAAAAAAAAAAGGAAATCGCGATTGGGGATGATAGGCAACGAGTGGGTTTTGGGCATTTTTAGCATTTGTGCGTGAACAGAGAGCATAGATGTGCCAATAGTAGCCATACCAATTTCAATTGTAAAGCGCTGATGGGAAGTGGAATATATGATTCAGTGTAAGCTAAAAACATCTTGACATTTCGTGCTTTCTATTATCATTTTCATTTTTGAAACGTAAATTATGTAGCCCTTCAATACACAAAGTGATAAGAAAAAAAAAAAAAAAAACATTTTTTCAAAATTTATGTATAAAGAAATTATCTTATAGATTCAGATTATAAAAAGGTTGCGTCATAAATCACAAATAAATTTTAGGCGAAAAGTGTCTTAAACTTGGAAAATATGATTGCATGATGCAAATTTAAAAATGATTGTATGTATATGAAATTTAGTAATTAAGGAATCATTGCAACATAGCAAGAGACTTGTAAAAAAAAAAAAAACAAGAATTTTTATGAAAATCAATTTAGAATTGTATACACCCGTATTAGTACATACTCATTTTTGCTCTACTAATATCAATCTATTTCCTTTTCTTAATTTAACTCGGAATTTATGACTCGTCTCAATAGGAGATGAATTTCCAAAAATATGCATAGCCGCGGTAATTTTCTAAATAAGTTCAAAACAAAATCAATACGAATTGAAATGAAAAAAATTGGTAAGCATAATAAATTTATTATTGCGCGCTTCGATTCATACACTATTAAATTTATATTAATATCCTAATTAATCTATCGATGAAAAGAAAAGACATTAAATTTTGCGATACGAAAAGAATGCAACTTACACGTACATATATAAATATTCTATCATTCCTAAGTAATTTTATTATTATTATATTTCATAGAGTTACGCATAGCCATTAATTCTCATCCTTATGAAATACAATTTATGATGAATATAATTCCATTACTAAAAGAGAAGATAGAAATAAAAGTAAAAATGATTGAGTAGAAAGCGCGTTTTGCTTCCGGCTTCCCTACAGGTTTCCACTCCAGGGTTCTCGCGTTTTTTTTTACAGGGGGCCAGAAAAATGAGGTTCGTTGGTCCGTGGTTAGGGGAGGGAGCTTGAGTCCATTTCATCAAGGACTCATTGGTCAGATGAGGAGGCGACTTCGCGTTGAGGGAGTTTTAGTTTTGGGTTTCTCATAGTCAAGTTTAGGCATTCGGGCAGACGCGCGATGAAATTTTTTTTGTTAACGATATAGGAGGCAGTAGTGACGCACCCTTCATTACACCCACACCTTACTACCGGTAGCCGAGCTAGCTATCCAGCGCGCGTCCAGAGGTCACTGACTGAGGAGGTTTCGACCTTTGGGTCACAATTCAGTCTTAACGACTGAGTCTTCGACCTCCATCCTCCGCTGAGCTTGGCTCAGCCTGCATAAACGTTACAACCTCAAATTTGTATTTCCCGAGGAAAGGGGGTATAATTCTGGGCCATGCACACGAAAAATAGTTTTCACCAATGAACGATAGTGTTGCTCGATGTAGTGCTTCTACCACGTCAATTGGATGAGTACCGAGAAACTCAGGGAAAAATTCTGGGGAGAGCTACTCTAAAGTTTTATTTGCCTCTAGCTCTAACCGTTTGCAAAGTGCGAGTATGAGAAAATTAGTATCATACGGCCTAATACATACAGATTTTTATACCCATCACTATGTGAAAGGGTATATTAACTTTGTCATGAAGTTTGCAACGCACAGAAGGAAGCACCTCCGACCATATAAAGTATATACATACATATATTGTTGATCAGTGTGACGAGAGAAATCGGTTGAGCCATGTCCGTCTATCTGTCTGTCTGTCCGTCTGTTGCAACGCAAACTAGTCCCTCAGTTTTGAAGCTATCGGGCTGAAATTTTGTATACAAGTTTCTTTTTAGTGTACACTGTATATTTATATGTCGGAACGAATGGAATCGGACCATGGGGTCATGGGGCTGCCATAGAAACCAACCTCTGAAAACTAGGTCCTTCTAAGAAAAATTTTTTTCTTTATGTACCAATCTCAACCAAACTTCACCCAAGTGTGTTCTTCGTAAATCCTCAAACGATATCTAGAAATGGATGGAATCGGAACACCACGTCGTAGGGCTGTCACACAAACCAACCCTTCGAAATTAGGTTCTTCTAAGAAAAACTTTTCTGTTTATGAACCAATCTTAGCCAATCTTCTGTTTCTAGTAAAGCCTCAAAACATATCTAGGAACGGATGAAATCGGAACTCTACGTCTTGGGGCTGTCATACAAACCACCCTGAAAATTAGGTTCTTCTAAGAAAAACTTTGTTGTTTATGAACCAATCTTATCCGAACTTCACCAAAATAAGCCTTATAACTAGAGCCCGGATTTTCGTGCAGTAAAAAATTGAAAAACGTGCAGTAAAAGTCCCGAAACGTGCAAAATCGTGCAATATAAATGCCCGAATGTGCATTTTACGATGACTAATACCGTCTCGGAGGTCAAAGTGCAGAACCGACTCACTGACCTATTTGAAACTCGTACTGGACTCAAGCAGGGCGACGGGCTGGCGCCGACGATCTTCAACCTGGCTTTGGAGTATGTAATTCGAGCCATGAATATGGACAGCAGCGGAACGCTACTCATCAAGTCGACTCAATTAGTAGCGTACGCCGACGATATCAACATCATGTCTCGAAGGTTGGGTGATGCAGAAAGCCTCCTGCATAACCTCAATAACGCCGCAAAGGAAGTTGGACTACATATCAACGAAAGCAAAACAAAGGCCATGATGCAATCGAAAACAAGGACGCCAGCAAATTCAAGCATCACAGTGGGGGACCTTAATATCGAGTATGTAGACAACTTCAACTATCTGGGTTGTAACTTATCAAAGGACGCCAACGAAACCGACGAAATTAAGCGACGGATACAACTAGCCAATAAGACATATTTCTCGGTCCTCCCTATAATTAATTCGAAACTTGCGCACAGGAACACGAAGCTCCGCGTGTACAAAACGATCATCCGACCCGTGCTATGTTATGGCTGCGAAACATGGACCCTTACCCAAGCCTCCGAAATTTTGCTAGACCGATTCGAACGAAAGGTCCTTCGGCGAATTTTCGGGGCCGTTCGCGAGCGAGACCAATGGCGTATCCGATACAACCATGAGTTGTATCAATTGTACGATGAGCTGGAAGTAACGAAAATCGTGAAGCTTCAACGTCTGCAATGGGCGGGGCATGTACAACGGATGGACGACAATCGCATGCCAAAGAAAGTTATGAACGCACAACGAATTGACGGAGCGAGGTTGCGTGGACGACCGAGAGCTCGCTGGGACAACTTCGTAGGTGAAGACGCCCACCAGCTGCTGGGCTTCCGAAACTGGAGGACAAGGTCACGTAACCGCGACAATTGGAGGTCAACGATTCAGGCGGCCAAGGCCCGACGTCGGGCTATCGTGCCACATTGATGATGAATGTGCATTTTGCGTGCAATATGAAAAAATTGGCTTTGGAAAAAAGGACGTAGGTAAAATATGGAAAAAAATTTAAAAAACTAGCCCCAAAAAGTAAAATGTTTTTTTTTTTGTTTTAAAAAGCGGGACACTTTCAATATTTTACCCTAACATAAACTTTTTCCCATAAAATGCTGTCTAGATTAGCGCATTCCAAATTCCATTCCAAATACATAATCGACATCGCTCAATCTTTGGGCTTATCTAATTCGAGAAATTATAGTTTAAAGAGGGAGATTTTCCTACATGTATTTGAGTTCAGTTAACCAACAGATTAACATGCACATCAAGTGCCGACCGCCATTGCGCAACGCATTGTCATTCGTTTTTTAGTGAGGGAAGGCGTTAAGAATACGGAAATTTTTCTGCGTTTGCACAATCCGTTCGGTAGTGAGTGCCTGAGTAGGACTGCTGTGTTTAAATGGGCCAAAGCGGTCAAAGATGGCCGTGAAACCGTCGAGAATGAGTCGCATGATTGTCGACCGCCAACCAGCATCACACCAGACAACATTCGGCGCGTAACAACTCATTTCGGAGGACCGTAGGATGAATGTGAATAGTGTCGAGTCTCTCATCCATAAACACCTTCAATATCGCAAAATAACGGTGCGATGGATTCTCAAACTGTTGAACTCTTCCAGGATTACGCGCGTCCTTATACCGCGCGTCTTACGATCGATACAATATCGGAATTGGGGTGGGAGGTACTGGAGCACTCCCCCTACAGTCCGGATTTATTACTCTGCGATTACCATTTGTTTGGACCTCTGAAAGAAACCCTCGGAGGTCAAATTCAACACCGACGATGAGGCAGAGGAGTTTGTGCGCACATGGATGTCCGAGTTGTCCAAGGAATTTTTCGATACCGGCATCAAAAAGCTTCCGGAGAGGTGGAAAATATGTGTAACTAGTGAGATGGAGTACCCTGAAAAACTGTAAATTTTTTTCTATAATAAATAAACGTGTCAGAGCATTTGTCTCGATCATATTTGAACCGCTCTCGTAGCTCAGCCGTTTACCGGATCTCACCGTGTAATCGAACGGTTGTCGTCCGTTATTTACAAAGTCGATATCAATGGTCGACAAGTCAACATTTCGACGGAAAGGATAAAGCCAGCGTGCTGTTTGACGTTGTTTGATGCTAATAGGGAGATATCGACATGATTTGTGTAGATCGGCTTCCATTACCATTGGGAATTTTTATATAGTATTTCCCAATTGAAAACATCCTTATCCCAAATGAAAAAATCCTTATCTCAAATGAAAAAATCCATATCCCAAATGAAAAAATCCTTATCCCAAATGGCAAAATCCGTATCCCAAATGAAAAAATCCATATCCCAAATGAAAAAACCCGTATCCCAAATGAAAAAATCCGTATCCCAAATGAAAAAATCCGTATCCCAAAAGAAAAAATCCTTATCCCAAATGAAAAATCCTTGTGTGCGAATTAAAATAAAATGAATTTAGAGGTGTTTTAAGTTGTTTCTCGCATCAAATTATGGGGTGTGGTTGATGTTATTGAGGATACGAATAGCATCGGCTTCGTGGGGTTGGCTAATGCAATTGCCGTGGTTGGACATTTATGAAATTTTCTACTCGTACGTAAAGTTCCTTGTGTGTGGTTGGCTTTTGATCTTCATCACATACGCATACCGATCGTCATGAAATTTTGTGGAGATGCGTAGAATGGTAACAGTCTTTGGCACGAAATACTCAAAAGTTAGGTTAGGGCAAAAATAACAGGGTGTCCCGGAGATTTGAAAATTTGCACTCGCGAACGGCTCAACCGTCATGAAATTTGCTAGGAATGTCTAGAATGGTAACAGTCTTTGGCACGAAATGCTTAGAAGTTGGTAGGGCAAAGATAACAGGGTGCCCCGAAGATTTGAAGTCGAAGTCGACTTTTTTAGTTTTTAATTAAATCAAAATTTTTATTTGTGCGTTAGTTGCAGATTTGAAAATTATTATGAGTCTTTTGAGAAAATTACATAAGAAGAGGCCAGACAATTTTAATTCGAATAACTTAATAACTATATACCAGAGAATGAACATGGAATTTGGTTTAAATACATAGAATGGTAATAGTGGTTGCCGCAAACACCTATGAAGTACCAAATTAACAGCTTCAAAAGTCTACTTTTTCAAAACGTATAAGAATGCTTTGTGTGGGAAAATATAAGTTCTTTTTTCTTGATTCGGGAAACGGGAATGGATTTACATCTAATAAATTAATAAATTAAGTTAATGTGTGCAGCCATGACACGCTCTGTGACTCACTTGGCTGAGTCGCACTCTACGAACCTAGTAATCTAGAGGTCCAGAGATCGAATCTCGGCGTTGTCCAAACATTTCCGTACATGTGCGCATAGGAAATATACAATAGTGCTTGCAACATTATACAGGGTGTCCGGAAACTGCCGCATAAAAGCACCGGATTGTGATTCCTCGTGTGACTTCCAGCAAAAAAGTTATATGGAACATACCCCCAATTCTCAACCCTTTAGCTGCCACAGGCGTTTGAAGATTTTTGAAAAAATTATTTTCTGCCCGATTTAAATCTAAATATCTCCAAAACTACCTAGCTAGAATTACGATTATCACCTAAATAATAAAACTAATCACACTAAAATCTGATAAGAGGATTGGTTTTTACATAGCTTCAAAGTCAATTTTTTGTGATTTGACCCAAAAACAATCAATTTTTCCATCTCAATTTTCTCCAACTTCTGCCAAGGTGAGCTGCTTGTACGATTCTTTTAAAAATTGGCGGATAGTCTTACGATCATATCTTTCTTTCATCATTTTATTCTAACTCCATTATTTCTAACAGTTTTGATACGTTAAGTGTAGAAAACTAGTGTTAATTTTAGCGTCCATTTGTTAGAAATAATGGAGTTAGAATCAAAAATCTTCAAACGCCTTTGTATGTTCCGTATAACTTTTTTGCTGGAATTTACACGAGGAATCACAATCCGGTGCGTTTATGCGGCAGTTTCCGGACACCCTGTATAATGTTGCAAGCACTATTGTATATTTCCTTTGACTCCTCATAATTTTCAAATCTGCAGACCTGGGCTACACACGCACAAAATCCAATTTTGATTTAATTAAAAACTAAAAAAGTCGACTTCGACTTCAAATCATCGGGGCACCCTGTTATCTTTGCCCTACCAACTTCTAAGCATTTCGTGCCAAAGACTGTTACCATTCTAGACATTCCTAGCAAATTTCATGACGGTTGAGCCGTTCGCGAGTGCAAATTTTCAAATCTCCGGGACACCCAGTTATTTTTGCTCTAACCTAACTTTTGAGTATTTCGTGCCAAAGACTGTTACCATTCTACGCATCTCCACAAAATTTCATGACGATCGGTATGCGTATGTGATGAAGATCAAAAGCCAACTACACACAAGGAACTTTACGTACGAGTAGAAAATTTTATAAATGTCCAACCACGGCAATTGCATTAGCCAACCCCACGAAGCCGATGCTATTCGTATCCTCAATAACATCAACCACACCTCATAATTTGATGCGAGAAACAACTTAAAACACCTCTAAATTCATTTTATTTTAATTCGCACACAAGGATTTTTCATTTGGGATAAGGATTTTTTCATTTGGGATATGGATTTTTTCATTTGGGATGCGGATTTTGTCATTTGGGATAAGGATTTTTTCATTTGGGATATGGATTTTTTCATTTGGGATAAGGATTTTTTCATTTGGGATAAGGATGTTTTCAATTGGGAAATACTATATATAACGGGTGGGCCATTTACAAGTTCGTTTTTAAATCATAGATTAGTTTGACATTGATAGCTGTTTTTCGCTCGAAATCTGGATAGAAAGTCAGTATCATAGCCTATAGTCGCTTTACGCTTGAACAACGTTGGGAAATATTGAAAACTTAATTTCAAAGTGAGTGCTGTCTAGCCCAAACAGTGCGTTTATTGAAAAGAAGTTTTGGCCGAAATGAAGCACACACCGAGCGTCACGTACGCAAGTTTGTGCAAAAAGTTCGTGAGACTGGCATGCATTATCTTTTCTGATGAAGCGCATTTTCATCTCGGCGGCTACATTTATAAACAAAATTGCCGCATCTGGGGCTCGGAAAACACGCACGTTGTTGTCGAGAAGCCAATGCACCCACAAAGAGAGATAGTTTGGTGCGGATTGTGGAGTGGTGGCCTCATCGGACCATTTTTTTTTTCAAAATGAGGCTGGTAACAACGTTTTGGTCAACGGTGCGCGTTACCGAGCCATGTTATCCGACTTTTTTTTTGCTGAAATTGAAGACATGGATTTGGACACAATCGATCTTTTACGCACCAAATTGCCAAATCGTGTTATCAGCCGTCTTGGCGATGTCAATTGGCCGCCTCGGAGCTGCGATTAATTCCCTTTGGATTTTTCTTGTGGGGAACCGTGAAGGACCGATGTTATGCCAACAATCCAGAAACGATTCGAGCACTTAAGGCCAATATCATCCAAGCAATCCGTGAGCTACAGCCTGAAACCATCAACAAGGTCTTGGAAAATTGGTGTGACAGAATGCACTACTGCGACGCCAGCCGGGCAGCCATTTGAATGAAGTTGTGTTCCATCATTAATGGGAGCTTACCTACTTTCTAATAAATCTATAAGGCATGGGAACAAAATTAATTTCGTTCATTTTATTGCATTTTTAAAAACGAACTTGTAATTGGCCCATCCTGTACATACATACATGTCGGATGTTGTATGCAGGGCCGGCTTTAGGGTGGGGCGAGCGGGGCGGTCGCCCCGGGCGCCAGGTTTAGGGGCGCGGCGCCGAAACCCCGTATAATTAATTATTAATTTAATTTATTTTTACAAATTTGTTTGTTGCCTAATACAAATTTATTTTGTTTAACTGCTGATTAGTATGATGTAAGAATACTTAAGCGCTGTTTTCACGATGGATTTGTCGTCCAACTTTTGAGCATTCAAACAAGTTGGACATCAAATCCATCGTGTAAACAGAAATTGGACAACAAGTTTGAAGTGGAACGAGCATTCAAACAAATCCACCGTGAAAACAGAAGTTGGACAACTTGTTTGAGATGCATTGATTATAGTCCAATCGAAATATAAATATACTTTCTAATAATAAAGAATTAATGCTCCTGATTACCAATATCTGTGCGCTATCATCCAATTCTGGCGTTCCGTTGACTTTTAGAGCACACTGTATACTCATTCGAACATGTTGCCTTCAATGTTTAAATTATTCACGAAAAAATAAAAGAAAAAGCAAATATATTTTTCCTGAACTAATACGTATTGCAAAAACTGATAACGTTTTACGATCGCTCCAACTTTCAACTACTGTTTACACGGCCAACAAGTTGGATAGGATTTGTTTGATAGGATTTGTTTGAGAGAATATCGTACGTGTAAACAGCCTTCCAACTTGGATAAGTTTGAGGGAAAAGTTGGATGCAAACAAGTTTGATGCCATCTAAACGCGCCTTAATGTAGGCTATAGTACACGACCATCCAAGTATGAATGTATATAATACCATCAATTTAATGCGCATTCTAATCACAAGTTAACGGGATATTTTTATACAAACGCAGACCTGCGACAAGAATTATATGTGCAATTTCACAACTTTCACTCAAGGCCGCACGACACAAATTGTCACCCGTATCTTTATAGAAATCAGGTGAGAATTTAGTTGGGAACTCCTAATATCAGATTCCCACTTCAGGAATTGACTGCGTTCCAAAGATAACCTTTAATTAAGGAAAAGCAGTACACAATTCTAATAAGCACATTCGCTTTCGAACCATTTTCATCAATATTTTTTATGTGGAAAATGCAATTTCTGGATTATATTTATGCTTTTGTGTTTATTAAACTTAAGGGCGCCAAAAACCTGACGATTTCTCGGCCGATCGATTGGCAATCGACTGCTCACAATCGATCTGCCGCCCGCACATACATACACTGCGTTTCACTTGAATAGCACATTCCGTTTTTTCATTGTAATTTGCTTACATATCAATATTCTTATGACTTTGCTAGTAGCTTTTTTTTTGTCTTGTTTGTGTGGGCTCCCCGAAAGAAAAATTGTCCTCTCGAAATTTACCGTTACCTTTTTTCACCAATTTGATTCAAAAGAGAGCAGATTTTTTGTTTCACTAGAATAGCACATTTGGGTTTAAGCTTGACATACGGGGTGCACGTGGTTACAATATCACAATCTAAAGTCATTTTGAGTATTTTAAATACGATTCGTTGATTTTAAAAAAATTTGGGTAGTGGTAAAGCCTTAACAAGCGAAGAACAAGTTAAAATAAAAACCTACAGGGATTGTGACTTTTCAGTGACTAAAATATCGAAAAAAATTAAAAAAAAAACAGAAACTTGATTTCAAATTTTATTAAAAGTGATGAAAACTATGAAAAAATATGAAAGGTCGAGTAAGCAGTGTACTCTCTAATGCAGATAAGCGATCTATTTTGCGTGAAGCATCGAATTCACATGATTCTGTGGACAAAATTCGGTTAAAATGTTGTCTCAGTGCGAGTAAAATAACTGTATCGCGTGCTAATTCAAAAGCTAAACACCTTAAGCGTCAAAAATTAAAAAAAAAACACCACTTAACCCCGCTCATAAACAAGCTCGGTTGACTTTTTGTCGTACCAACATGTCATGGACCAAAGAGTGGTATGGCGTTGTTTTTTCTGATGAGAAGAAATTTAATTTGGAAGGGCCCGACGGATATAACTGTTATTTTTATGATTTAAGGAAGGAGAGTCACCAGTTGGATCTTTTGCACAGTCGAGTTGGCGGCGGCGTTATGGTTTGGGGAGCGAAATCCTACTACGGCACTTGTGAACTCCAATTCTTAGACACCACTATGAATGCTAAGTCGTATCAAGGTGTTTTAGAAAAGGCTTTTCCGACATTCGAAAGTCTCTTTGGACCATTGCCGTGGACTTTCCAACCAGACAATGAACCAATACCGTAAAGTCGTTTATCGAGTCCAAAAATGTTACTCTGTTGAACTGGCCACCATACTCGCCGGATCTAAACATAATAGAAAATGTTTGGGGATGGCTGGTCAGAAAAGTTTATAAGTCTGGTAAACAGTTTTCAACAAAGACTGAACTAATTGAAGCCATTCAGCAATCATGGGCTACAATATCCCTTGCTTACATCAAAATTTTGTACGATTCTTTGCCTAATAGGACCTAGGAGGTTATTTCAAACGGGGGAGGCTCAACCCATTACTAAAATTGCTGATTTTAATTCAAATTGATCTTAACTTGTATTCTGAACAATAATAGGTTATCCTCACTGCATAATAAGTTAATTAAAATAAGTTTTAAAAAAAGTGTGCTATTCAAGTGAAACAGAATTTATGTGTTTTTTCATTGGTGTTTTACATTTTTTTTTCTCTAAGATTACATGTTGGAAAAATTCAAATTCTTTTTATTTCAAATTAAAGGTAATTAATCAAATGACAAATAAAAAATACAAAATATCTGTTGTCTTCATTTTTTTTAAAGATATTAAGAAAATAAATTTAATGTATAGAGTGTGCTATTCAAGTGAAACGCAGTGTACATTAGGCAATTTATCGGGCAATCTGAAATTGACAGTCTCACGGAACACAAGACACAACACAAAATAGCGAAAATTATTTCATTTCTGGCGATGGAAGATGGACATTCATTGCTACTTTTGATGGAGAATGAGCGCCACAACCACAGCATGAAGAATTACCACAGGTTTATGTAAAAAAAATCAGCAGCTGAAAACACATGATTGTCATGACAGCTTGAACGGAAAATTGCACTGGCAATACGTTCCACACGTCAAATCAAAAAATTGAATCCCATACACCTTCCGATTTATCTCGTAATCAAAAAATCTGGCCGATCGATCGGAGGGCCTGTTGCGCCTCTTAAGTTTATTGATATTTATGTACATATGTAGAAAAGTTTTTGGATTTTTTTTTGAATATACATATGATAATGCCACAAAAATTTAAGTGTGTTGTTTGAGGGATAATTTTGTTCTAATTTTGTGGTCTCCGAAGGTATTGCATTTTAGAGCAAATATTTTTGTTTTTTCTCGCTCAATTAAATTTACTAAAACTACTTAAAAAATAGAAAAGTTTATAAACGTATTTGTAAAATTATTAACTTAATGAACGTTAAAATGTTGGTGATTTAAAAATGAACCGGTGCTACCTACATTGTGTAACCTGTAGTAATGCAAAAAAGCCGCAGGTTTTCCGAACAAACCATTTCTAACCACGGTCGAAATTACAAAATGAAATGGACTTATGTTTTGAAAAATATGGACTATACGTAAAATCGATACTGACCATCAAATTCAACCGTAGAACCATTGGCAAGTGCGTTTTCGCAAGGACCAGAGTATGTGAATCAGGAACGCAGTCATTGGAACTGTCCATCTTTCCTTAATTTTCGTCTTCTTCGTCAATTCCGCAATTGAAGATGGCAGTGTACTCTTGAAAATGATTACTAATTTGAAAAATTTTAACATCGAAAAAGATGAATGGAAAAGTGCAACCTACTTAAGTGGGATTTGCTATCGTCTTCCCATTCAACATAATGAATGTTTGTGAGCCAATATGTATGGTTCCTTATGTTTCTCCGACGTGAGATTGCCTGTTTTTATTTTTGAACGATTATAAAACTGGCAAAGTATTTTGTGGTTTGTCTAAAAAGTTGAAAAATGAACACCACAATAGATCCTGCAATAGATCTACTCTTGCTTACACAAAACTCGCTTTTTTATAATATTAACGAAATAATAATTTTCTAGGACGAATTATGAAAAAATGTGAATGGATAGAGGCATACTTTTCTGTTCGCTTTAAGCAATCAATTGATTGGGAAACAGGGGAAAATTAACGTCAAGTTAAAAAGAGTTAAAAGTGGATAGTTTCAATGGCGGCGGGGCAATGTAGAAAAATATTTCCAAAAAACGTTAAAGTTCCAGTTCTATTGCAATTTTTTCGTGTATCGTGTTTTCTTTCAAGTTCGCCCCGGGCGCCGCTACACCTAAAGCCGGCCCTGGTTGTATGTATAGTGTTATAGATTTGTAGATATTAAATGAATGGATAACCGTAGGTAATGTAATAATGGATTAATCTACTAAATGGCCGTTGTGGAAATTTACAGTGCTAGCCAAACCAGTTCGTTGTGTACGCGTACCCACAAAAAAGGGCAGTATTCGGGTTTGACAGTTGCTGTTGTGTACATCTATGAATGGGTCAAAGAAATAACATTTGTGGAAATATACAGTGCACCACAACCCGGCTTGTACCCCGGGTACCATTTTGGGGCGGGCAGCCCTAACTTTTTTTCTTGTTTTTGACCTCAAATTCGGAATCAGCGGCCCATAATTATTTTAGTGTTTCTTCCCACGCCGATTGGACGAGTACTCGAACTCGTATTTCCCCGAGAAAGCCTGGGTGCCATTTTTAAGTGAGCAGCCCTAAAATTTCTTTCTTTATTTTTGACCTCAAATTCGGAATCAGCGACCCGAATTTACCTAGTGTTTCTGCCACGCCGATTGGACGAGTATTTCTCCGAGAAAACGGGGGTGCGAACGCTACAAACTAGGCTTTACTGCACTATTTCACCCATTACCAACAATTTAGACTATATCCAAATGCTGCCTAAATATTGTTTTGAAACGCGTAAGCTAACGCACTACAAATTCCTACAGAGGTTACCTAGCTCTTTCTCCCATTCAGTATTACCGACAACAATCCATTCATTGATACACAAAATTATCATGGCATCGCTCCGCCCGACATTGCAGTCAGTGTGCACACATCGCATCGCCCGGCCCGGAAAAGCTCGGCGTCACACTGTATGTGTACGCGCCCTTATGCGTTCCTTCCACAATCGGGTACGCCACCAAGCAGACAGCAATCGAGTACGCCAAGGACTTCGATAGCATTACCTGTACCAACATTCATTCGACCGCCCAATATTCGAGTCTACCCACCAGCAAATTCAAAATTGTACTTTCTTCCTATTCGCGCAGCCATCTTGTTCAGACGTGTTTTGAGATCTTATAGAGTTGTCATAATTTATTGTGTTTAGAAGTGAAGCGTTTTTCTTCTGTTTGTTGTGGGACTTCGCTACCGCAAACACCCTAACTATCTATCTAATACCTTCTCTAAAGAAACAACATGATATCAGCTGTGAACTGACAGTATCTAGCGAATTATTCGCGCCGCACGAAATTAGACTCTTCAGCAGAATTGCTTTTCGTTGTGAAGGCGCCAAAAACAAAATATTTCTTAAAATAAGTTTCCATGTTCACATATTGAAATTAATAAGAAGAAAAAAATGTTTCGCCAAAAAAAACAAGTGTTTAAACGTCATACAAAAAAAAAATTAAAACAAACATCGCGGATATTTGTGTTGTGTATACTGTATACATACATTACGTTCAGCACATTTCCTAAGCACAATAGGTACATTAAAAATAATTTTTGCAAATACATACATACATAAAAAAAACAATATTTGCTGAAGAAGAACATGCTTAAAAATGTATAAACAATAGTCATTGCAAATGCCGAACATTCATCGCCTTAAAAAATGCAAAATTACATATTGTTTGTCAAAATGTTAATGCCCAACCAATGAAGAAGATATTTTCTTGTCTGTGTGCCCAACAGTCTGCTAAAAGCCCCAATAGGAAAAAGAGCGCTTCAGAAGGGCAAAAGCAGCGCTTCTCGGGAAGCAGAGAAGCGCTTCCCATCACCATTCCTCTTCATGTACTTTTTAACATTGCATGTCCGCGGAGGCAAGCAGTTCCTTAAGATGCGCTTCTAGAGAAGTGAGTGGTAAGCACTTCTGGAGCAGTGTGCTATAAGCACTCCAAAAGAATTTCACATTTCACTCATTTAAGTGAATGAAATGCGCTTTTAGAGAATTGAATGCGAAAACGAACGTGATATATTGTGAAATTTTTAAAATTTATTAGAAATATATGTTCATCCGTTTCTTTTTTCAAATTATAAGTTTGCTGCAAAATGTCACGACTTGAAGACTTTAAATTTAACAAGACGAATGACGTACACTTTTCACGTAATGAAATTATCTAGAACAATATAGTGTTCGACGTGTGCTGCAATCGTCGCAAATAGTCGATGCTTTTCTATTACGATCTTAAGGTGCTTTCTCACCATTCGTAAATATGCTTCTGTGGAAGCGCTTCCTCCGAAGCACATTTGGAAATGGTGAGGAAGCGCTTCTAGATCGCTTCTATCGGAAGCGCTTCTATTTTTCCTATTGGGGCGTAATTAATGAGTGCAATATGTATACATACATATACATAGGTATGTACACACCAGCATACAATGGACGAAATCAGTGGAATTAACCATGGGAACTGATTATCGTCAAATTGTAGTATGTAGATACCTTGCATCAGAAGGGCACTTTCATATTTTTCCATTTGCAAGTGAGATGTGCTGTTAACTAATTTTGTCACAATAAATCACAAAATGACAAAACCACCGAAGCGGTTATATTTGTATGATTATGTACATAATTCAAAAGGCACAGTTTACACTTCTATCTACTAGAGCGAAATCGTTTAGCTAATTTGCATAGCCGCTTCAAGAATTGGGGACGCGTGCAAAAACATTTCAGTAGTTAAGGTTTGTGTTCGTAGACACGACTCATACGACGATCACTGAGTGATTGTCGCCTGACGACTGGAATTTGGAATTGGGTACTGCTTAAAAATAAAAAATAACAGGCGCGACAATCCAACATTGGACTAAGGCCGCAGGATGTGTTAGTGACATCCTATTTCCAAGATCTTATCTGCTTTTTGATGAGGTAATGAGATCAGCATCACGCTCAGCAGTGTTATTTATCCCCATAAATGGGTACTCGTTTAACATCTGAGTGAGATCATAGTCTGTCACAAGCTCGTGAGTTCGAAAAACACCATGGAACACGGTGAGATTCGAACTCATGAGCCTGTGCACGGAAGGTAAGCGCACTAACCGCTAGACCAGCCAGACTACTACTTGCATATATTTTATATGGAGCTGTGTTCCTCCAAACTATAGTCGTTGAGCTTGTCGGGCGACGGTCGTAAGGCATGTGTAGAATAAAATTATCGTCGCGACGATCGCGTTTATTGTTGTACATACATGCTGCCTTAAGGTACGTTGTGCTAGACGCGGCCGCACGACTGCGACTCGCTCATTCGATATAAAAACTCGTTTTTAAAATGAGAGAGAAACGAGTTTTTATATGGAATGAGCGAGTCGCAGTCGTGCGGCCGCGTCTAGCACAACGTACCTTTAATGAGTGGTGACCGTGGTGCAAGCCGCTTGTTTGTTGGCTACGGGGAGCGGCTGCTTGGGGTGCACGCGCATTGTACATAAAATGATGAGTGATGACTGTGGAAGTTGTGGATGTATGTATATAGAAAGGAACCGCGCGATTATTGTCGTGCATGCAGCATCTCTGTGTTGTGACCGTGGTGCAAGCCACTTGTTTGTAGGCTTTGGGGAGCGACTGCTTAGGGTGCTACGCACGGTGCAATCGTGCAATGTTCGTATTCGTTTCGTATACATACATATATATTCTGTTGAGTGGCGAGCGTATCTGTATATGGAAATCACCCGTGCACATGCTGATTGGCTGAGGGGTGACCGGCCGGTGTATTCCTTGGAATGGGTTTCAGAGAGTGGGAGTAAGATAACAATGAAATACATAAGTGATGGTCGTGGTCGCTGTAATCGCTTGTATGAAAACACCCATAGTCGATAGTCACATAGCAAGCATCGCCTAGCTACGATAGCTCAGTGACCATCGTGTGAGTCGTCTCTACGAACACAAACCTTTAAAAGATACATTTTCCTCGACACGACTGCATGACAGCGACTCGCTCATTCCATATAAATAACAGGCGCGACAAATTTTAGCTCTTTTAAGGTACGTGACGACCCACGTGAGGATCGCTCAGCGATCGTAGTTTTGCATCCAATTCCGAGCCGTATTTGAATATTTTTTGAATGGTGGTACTTTTCTTGTGTCAACTATGACCCAAAGGAACATTTCTGTATAAAAAATATCAGCATACATATAGTGCTCAGAAACGTTGGTTTAACACCGCTCGCGGAGCGATCATCACATGAGTCGTCTCTACGAACACAAACCTTTAGTTTGGTTGGAAATCATGCGAAGGGGTGTGCTAATCTGATGACGAGCAGTGTACTTTGGTGGAGAACAAAATGTGTTATGCATGGTGGCCATACGCCGTACCTCATACGCCATACTCATAAAATCGCTTACCTTCTCTATCTGTTGGAATGGCGTGGAGTTATGTACGGAAAAGAGTTACATGCACTTTATAATTCGAAGACCAAATGTTCCTAGTACATTTTTATATGTACATATACTGAATCATGCACTTGGACTAGGGTGGCATGCAACTCGCAGAATACCATTAAATTCAACTTGCGACTTTTAAGTGCGGTTATGCAGCGTAAAATAAAAATGTTTATACATTACGAGTATATGCTTAAACTGAGAGCTGAATTGAATAGATAACTGATTTTGTTTGTTAATACATAGGTAGTAGTTTCTACCGTTTTGATTACTACTAACAATACCGAAGAGTGCTCTATTGTTAGTAACTAAAAGATCAGTTCACGAATATGTATGTGATTTGTTTTTTGAGTAAAGTGAATGCCGTGAACTGTATTTTAAATTGCGAAAGTCATAATGCGGGGCTGAAAATGAATGGGGCCAAAACGAAGTATGTACATATGTACGATATATAATTGACAAGCTTGGATACGTTCCCGCATTACTGAGTTGCCATAAACTCACAAAGGACAACCTTCCTAATCGTGTTCTGTCATCATTTAAAATCGTGATTCCCAACGAACTTGATGTTCTTTCTACGGATACTTTTTGGTCATCTGGTATTCTTTTGAAGGAATTTGCTAAACGGAATTTTCATCGTCCTTTATTAAGAAAAAATCGAAAATAATGCATTTTAACCTTTATTATCAAAATGTACGTGGGCCCAAACTTCAATGTTTCAATATTTCGGTTTTAACATCAAATCACGACTTTATCTGTTTAACTGAGACCTGTTTATGTGAATCTGTTCACAACGGTGAGCTGTTGGAAGGATACAATATTTTCCGTTGTGATCGTAATTTGTCATTAACAGACAAACAGCGTGGGGGTGGTGCTCTCATTGCTGCTCGTCAGACCATTAATTATTCGTTAATATCTACCACTGAATGTGACACGTTCGACTGTGTATCGATTATTCCCACACTTACTTCTTCGCTTCTGATTTCCTGTGTATATGTTCCATGTAACTCCTCACTCGTTGTTTTTGAAGAATTATTTAAATATTTTTCAAATATCATGAACATCTTTCATCCGGCTGCGTCTTCGATTATATGTGGAGATTTTAACATGCCAAACATAGGTTGGCCTGACTTACCTGGTTTTCCCTTAGAGTCGAATGGTTCATCTTCATAGTTACTTTCAGTAAATGCATTCATGCACGTTTGTGACTTACTCCAGTTTAATATTACAGATAACTGTATGGGACGTAGGTTGGATTTAGTTTTTAGTAATATGTCAGAGCATTGTCTTAATTCCTTTAGAGCTCCCATAGATCATGTGCCTCTTGATCCTTACCATCCGGCCTTATCTGTCGACATAAACATCCGATTTGATCGTCCTTTAAGTAATGATGGTCATACTCATTTCAATTTCAGGAAAGGAAACTATGAATCAATCAATCAAAAATTGATGGATACTGATTGGTCCAAGCTCCTAAACGGACTTAGCTGTGATGCAGCTGTCAACGTGTTTTACAGTGTTCTTTATAGTATCATCTGTGAGTTCATACCTATAAGTTCGAAAATGCGTAACCAATGTCCAGTTTGGTTTACACGTTCTATCCGCAATCTACTTCGCAAGAAAAACGATATCCGTGTTCGGTACAAACGGTTGAAACGACCTTCTGATCTTTTACGATTTAAGTCGCTTCGGAACAAAGCTAAATCTTTAATTCGCGCTGCTAGATCTGCTTACATTGCTTGTATTGAAAATTGTATCGCAAATAATGAATTATTTTGGTCTTACTCGTACGTGAAGAAAATCAGAACTTCCTCTGCATTTCCCGCGAAGCTTTCTTGGGATGATAAAGTCGCTAACACCCCAATTGAAATGTGCGAGTTATTTGCATCTTATTTCGATAGCACGTATAATATATCTGACTCTACTTTTTCTTTTCCTGCTCAGTCTGCACATTCTGACTCTGTTCCACATATTAGTTGTTCATATGTTGAACTCTTGATCTCTTCGCTTAAGGCAACTACTTCACGGGGTCATCAAAGTATCGAAGAAGGAATATTTCCATCCCAGTGGGAATGCTCCCATATTGTTCCGATCCCTAAGAAGGGAGTTACAAGCAGTGTATCTAACTATCGTCTTGTGTCTCTATTGTCTTCTTGCTCTAAACTTCTAGAAAAAATAGTATCAACCTACATTAATATCAACTTTGGTAACTTAATATGTCTAAATCTTAGAGAAAGCATGCGTTAGTCCAAAGTGGGCATCAGAAAATAAAAATGGCACCGTTTTCACACTATTGCAGTTCATAGTATGTGTGCAAATTTTATTCAAATGTCAATTTTTTGTTTACAATTGAGAAAATAAAATCCGCGTAATATTTATTACTCTCTCAAAATGCCAACGTGATAATTAACCCTTCGGTTGGCACATAGACCTAGAAAGACCATTGGTTCTATATCTTGATGAAAAATATCGTTCAACAATATTTTCCAGCCCTTACCATATATATTTCAATGGAACTGACGGCCACAAATGCGATCAAACGTTCGGCGAAATATAAACTAGGTCTAAAGAAACGAAAAAACGGCGTATCATCGTAAGACATAGTATGTAAATTGTTTCTAGAACCAAAATTAGACCTCCTCAAAAAATAAGATTGATTTCACAGAAGATTCAGTTACACCTAAGGCATAATAGCTCGTAGGTGGCGACAGAAGGGTTAATAATTGCATAGACAATATTTTGACGTTTGAATTATTTCGTGGAGTAGTGTAATAAATTTGGAGTCAAACACATATGGGTTGTGTGATCACATAGCCACTCTGGACTAACGCATGGCATGGGTTGCTACGCTTTCTCTAAGGTCCAAATCAACACGGTTTTCAAAACAAGAAATCCACTGTAACTAATCTGGTTGAGATCGTGAATTTTATCACAAAATCGTTCGATAAACACCTTGATGTGCATGTCATCTACACTGATTTCTCTAAAGCCTTCGACTCTGTTGATCATGCTATTCTTATGAACAAACTCGTATCTTTAAATTTCCCTGTAAGGCTTTTATCTTGGATTTCATCCTACTTGGCTAACAGGTCGTCGAGTGTAATTTATAATAAAATTGAGTCTCCGTCCTTTTGCCCTTCATCGGGTGTGCCTCAGGGCTCAATTCTGGGACCTATATGGTTCTCGTTTTTTATAAATGAGCTTTCGTCGCTACTTAAAAATGGGTCTCTATTGTATGCACTATTGTAAGATCTTCAAGTCCGTATCGTCTATAGTAGATTGTGTATCCTTACAAATGGATTTGGATGTCGTGGCATCGTGGTGTTTATCGAATAGGTTACTGTTGAATGTGGCTAAATGTTCTGTTATAATCTATTCCCTAAAACCTGATCCTATTTGCATTACATATAGGGTATATGCGCTTCCGCTTAAGTGTGTTAACTCTGGTAAAGATCTTGGTGTAACATTTGATGCGAAGCTTAAGTTTACAGAGCACTATTCCGATGTAATTAGCAGGGCATCAAAGCTCGCTGGCTTTGTCCTTAGGTGCTCAAGTGATTTTCGCTCGACGTCAACCCTTGTAAATTTGTTCTGCTCATTGGCTCGTCGTGTTTTGGAATAGGCTTCAGTTGTGTGGTCGCCGTGTGGGCGCCACGGTTACACTGATGCTTTAGAACGAGTTCAAAGGAGATTTAGTCCCTGTTTTTTTTTTTAAATTTGGTTTTTCATATCTTCCATATAATGAACGGCTTAACTTTTTAAATATGCAGTCATTACAGGAGCGAAGATTATTTCTTGATGAATGCTTTCTTTATAAAATTTATAGTGGACTACTCAGAACCTCGTTAGTGTCCGACATTCAATGGAAAAATCCTGTGTATAAAGGCGCGTTTAGATGGCATCAAACTTGTTTGCATCCAACTTTTCCCTCAAACTTATCCAAGTTGGAAGGCTGTTTACACGTACGATATTCTCTCAAACAAATCCTATCAAACAAATCCTATCCAACTTGTTGGCAGTGTAAACAGTAGTTGAAAGTTGGAGCGGTCGTAAAACGTTACCATTTTTTGCAATACGTATTAGTACAGAAAAAATATATTTTATTTTTTCGTGAATATTTTAAACATTGAAGGAAACATGCCCGAATGAGTATACAGCGTGCCCAAAAAGTCAACGGAACGCCAGAATTGGATGATAGTTCACAGATATTGGTAATCAGGCGCATTAATTCTTTATTATTAGAAAGTATATTTATATTTCGATTGGACTATAATCAATGCATCTAAAACAAGTTGTCCAACTTCTGTTTTCACGGTGGATTTGTTTGAATGCTCGTTCCACTTCAAACTTGTTGTCCAACTTCTGTTTACACGATGGATTTGGTGTCCAACTTGTTTGAATGCTCAAAAGTTGGACGACAAATCCATCGTGAAAACAGCGCTTAATACAAGATCCAACTCCATATTTGTCCCTCCAACAGCTGACCTCTCAGTATATTTCAATTCGCCGCTTCTTAGGTTAATGAGAAATTATGATTTATTGGATATTGGTCCTCTACCCTCTTCGTTATCAGCATTGAAGAGAATTTTGCATTCCAAAATCCCTAACTCTGATTTATTGTATGAATTTTAGTTTCTTTAATTTTTCCCTTACTTTCTCTTTCTATCAGTATGCTAATTATATATTTTTGTTTTCTTAATGTACTATGTATTTATGCTTTATCATTGTTTTGTTTGCTCTTTTCATTCCTTACAATATTTTATGTATAATTACTGTATTATTGGGAGTACCTCCTGTTCAGTACTTGAATTAAAAAAATACTTGAGGTCAGATTCCGAAATAAGCAGGATACAACGGAATTTCTATGCTATTTCGAAAGCAGAGTTAAAGCATATGGGCCAATTACGAATATGGCAAAAATCAGTTGATGGCAATGTTACGATATTTCTGATGGAAAACCACTAAGATACTACAGACCGCAACTTTTTTCTTAACTTTTCAGAATATGTATGCAGGGTGTCTCACCACTCATGGTACATACAATACTAGATGATAGCACTTATTTGGGTAGAATTAATGTTCCACATGCTCGTCATCAGATTAGCACACCCCTTCGCATGAATAGTTTCGGCTGATTTCCAACCAAACTAAAAGAGCTAAAATTTCAAAAATATAACTGTTAATAGTCTATTCAATTCTAAATTAATTAAAACAAAAAGTATTAGGTTTAAATTTTTTAATATTGTTTTATAATTGTTTTTCGAAAAAGAACACACAAAATAGCCATTTAAAATTTGTCATCAGGATAGCACATGCAATTTCTTTTTTGTCTATCACTATCAAATAAAGTTTGTTAGTGGGTCACACAAAATTTGTCATACTTTTGCAATGACCAAAAGTGTTTTTCGAGACCTATTACACTATTGAACAAACAAATGACCAATTAGTTTGGCCAACGACGTAGTCAGTCGGGTTTTGGGTCATTAGTTTGACCAAGGCAAATTTGCCTAGTATGACCGTTTAAAAAAAAATGACCAAAGGTAACTTATATTCAATATGCATCGTGGGCCACGTAGGCTGACAATTGTGGTGTTGTTGGAAAGCTTAGATCTTGGGCTTCGTTAGTGCCAAGTTTCATCGAGAAACAATTAAAGGGAGAGGCTCCAGGGGCTTTTTCGCACATGGTAGGCTCATTTTGCTATTCAGTGGTTATTTGGCATTGTTTCATTTCTTTGTTGAATTTGGAAAGGTTTATTTCAAAAAAATTTTGTTATATAGTAAAACGGGTTAATTTTGCGTGAAGGCGTAATCTTGTAAGCTTGTTATTTAAAAAGATTCGTATTACTTCATCAATCATCAATGTGGCACTTCGACCACGGGCTTTAGCCGCCTTTGTTACAAGACGAAAAGTGGCCGCCGGGAGAATAAAAAGAAAAGTTTGAGTTCGTGAATGTTAGAAACAGATTAGAGAAGCAGCCACCTCTTTTCAAAAATTTCTGTGTGTTTCATGCAGGGGCGTAAGTAAGAAAACATTTCGAAAGGGGCTTAGGAGTAAGGTTGACGGTGCTCATATTTTATAACTGCTCTGTGCATACAAATCACTGAGCTTACACTAAAGAGCACTGGAAAATTATCTTGAGAGTTATATGGATCCTCCGATCCTTAAACCTTCAAAAAAAATCTCCGCCTTCTCGTTTGTAGCTTGAAAAATATGGTCCTCTTTTATTTCTAAAAAACAAATACTTGTTTTCGATCAATAAAGCGAACATTTTACTAAACTTACATACTAGCAACTAATATAGGTCAAGGTCAAAATCTCGTGTTCGTGTTCCGAGATCCTCGATATTAGAATAAGTATTCCATTTTCTTTTAGTATAATTAGTATTGGAGATTTTCTTCGCCGCTCTAGTAAAGTAAGCGTTAAAAGCTTTGCAAAGATTCATAGTAGTTGGACGACCCTTGAAGCTTCTAATCACTAATCAGGTTCTTTCTCTCCTCCCATCTAAAATTACCGAAAGACAAAATTCAAAATTTACTGCCGATCTTAGTCTCAAGCTAGGGGAAAATTAGCGCAAATCCCGATATATATTAGCGAGACTCGCAAAGCTAAAAAACGGCCTTATTAATTTGATTTTTAATCTAATACCTACAATCAGTGGCGGAACAACTTCACTCGGGGCCCTCTCGTCAACTTCTTGAGTGGGGCCCCCTACAGTGAGAAAAAAGAAGAGTGAAATCAATCGAAAACACTCTTGAAGGTCGATTCACACTTTTCAGTAATCAGTCACAGTCATTTTCCATACAAGTTGACAGATTGTCATTTCATTGATTGACAATCTACCATTTTGTATGGTAAATGAATCGGACTGTGACTGATGACTAAAAAATGTGGATCGACCTTAAATCAACTCTTTTTAAACATGATTTTGACGTTACAGTGTTTCTACTAAAATTAAATCGTACTTAAAATTACTTTGCTTAGAGATTTTTTGACTCTGCATTCTTATATTAAGAATGGCGTTCTTGTTGTAAAGTCTATTAAATTGATGATTTCATCAATCGTTTTTTTTTTTTTAATAAAATACCCACGCAACGCAGCATTGACATCTATAGGTGTTGGTGATATTTAAGCATAGTAAATTACCTGCGCCTACAATAGGATTCGATCGCGCGAACCTATGATTTGAAGACGAGCGCCCTACCATAATAAGGCACACACTCGGTCAATCCTAATCCTTTTTGTTTTTAATTTCCGTTCTGTCAAAATCGAAGAAAATGCATGAATTTGACAGAACGAAGAATCCAAAAATGGATTTAAACGCTTCGTGGCCTAAGTTAACTTAACTTGCTAGACAGTTGAAAATAGCGACACGGTATCAACTCTATTCCTTGTCTTAGCTTTAAATTTCAGTGTGCTCTAAGTAAACCCTTCAATTTTGAGAACGTTTGTACTTAATATTAAATTTAATATTAAATTCAATACAGCAGTCTTGGCACGATATTTTCAAACCAAATGTGGCCTCTGCAATAATGACCGTGTACGGCACAAGCAAGATAAAATATTTAAGTCTTCAATGAAATTTACACGCCGTAAAAACTAGTTTGAAATAAGTTTAGTATCGCTTTCAAACTATTTTGTTCAAATTTAACAGTTCATGACAAAGTGGATTGGAATTTGTTCCGTAAGTTTAGAAAAAGTACTATCACCAAAAATGTTTTAAAATTGTTTATTTGCAGAGGGACCTAAAGAATCATTTTGCCCATATGGTACTTGGCAAGGAAAAGGGTGGGCCGGATTACAAACCGCGGCCACAGTTACAGAAAATAGCGTAGCCATGCAAAGCAAATTATTTTTTTTGTGTAAATTTGAGGATCCGGATTCTCATGAACTTTTAAAGATTTTAGGACAATATTAAATTTGTTTATACCATTTCTCAGTCAAGTTCATAAGTTTGGAGCATCAAGTTCGTAAGTTTGAAACATCAAATTCGATATATCGGGAGCGTAAATTGTAACTCTAAATGCATATTTGAGCACTGAACTTTTTGAATTTTAAATAAAAATATAAGATGATCTATCTTCTATAAATGGGAAGATATAAATTTGGTTGTTTATAGTTACGAATTTGAAATTTCAAAGTTATGAACTTGACTGAGAAATGGTATGGGACCTGGTGAAAGAGAACAATAAATTTAGCATTTGTTTAGACTTCAAATGTGTCTTGTCTTCGAAAAATATCTACGTCGAAGTGTTGTTTTTCGCAGTCGTGCTGTTTTTATGGTTTAAGAAATTTTTGTGTGACTTTTGACTGGGCCCTTATGCGCCGCCCCTGCGTACAATCAATCTTTGTCCAGTGGTTCACAATAAAATTCGGAAATTTATTCCTTGATAATTTCTGTAAAGAAGAAGCAGCTCTGAAACAGCAGAAACATCTTGATAGCATCCATGTAATGTTGGATCCCTTGCTCTTGCTCACTGTCAGTTAGATTGCTACAGATTACTTATATGCCGGGCTCGAAATTTTGACGTTGTTCCTTTGAAGGTGCGGTGCAAGTTTTATATTAACCCGATTTCTCATCCAAACATCATCACCAAATTTCGGAGGGGCTTGGAACCCCTAAACCCATATACACATATGTTGGATTGCGACTAGTTTCAAGTCATAGTTTTATTGTGAGTCTGTTCGGCCATTAAAAAAAAGCTACCATTCTGAGCGAAATAATTGGAGAAACGAAATTGGAAACGGGTTTATCGTGACATTAAGAGTGGCAACGACAACGATAGTTTCATATCTCCGTTTTCGATTTATTACGATTATCTGGTAGTACAATAACAGTTACCTAAAGGTTAAACCAAATTTGCAAATAAATGAATATTTTTCATTCTTCTTTCAATTTTTCCACATTTTTAGTGGTAAATATGTACTTTCTTTCCTCTGGAAAAAATATTAATTCATTTATAAAAAAAAGTCGAGAAACTGATTGAAGCGACGTGCGTCTACCAAAATTTTTTTATAAAGATGAGATCGCCAAACTAGAGTTTTACACTGAACTCGCAGATGTTCAACTGCGAAGCTATTACCGAGAGTTCGATTTTACTACCAAAAACATTTTCTTCGATGTAATTCCACGGTTTAATTTAAATTTCCAATTTTCCAATATCCCACAGTTTGCAAAAAAAGCATAAAACTATCGTTATTTTTTATATTGACCATTAAATGCACCGAATCGAAATCGTTTCGTTTGACCACCATGGGCCACACAATAAATTGGTAATTTTTGATTGACCGAATGATCAAAAACGGCAAAATAAATTTGACCCAAGATGTGTTTTGTTATTACACTAAGATCATATTTGACCAGAAATAAATGACCACGATAGTCATTCATTCTTGGTCAAACACATTTTTGGTCATTTATTTTGCTATTACACTAGTGGGACAAACTTTTTGCGTCATTGGTCAAATTTTATTTGATAGTGTAATACCTCCTTTAAAGACATAGGACCCCTAATTTGTTGTGGTTGTTTGAGTAAGATATTAACTTTAATATGAATAAGAGAAAATCATTATCTGCGGAAGAGGGATCAAAATTTAACGCTTACAAGGAGTCAAGGCGGTCAAAAAGTGAAATTTCGAGAAAAAATTAATAAAAGCCAATAAGTTGAATCCGAATTCGTGTGTAATAAGTAGCTTTAAGATAAAAATAACAGAGGCGATAATTGAGTATTGAGTATTTGTCAATCCCTATGAGTGAGTAATTTTGAGAGAAGCATCCAGTCCTCATGACTCGGTCGCAAGGATTAGGGTAAATTTTGGTATTAAGGTGAGCCTATTGTTCAAATAGTAATACAACGAGACCGAGGCTAATTTCGGGCGCGGCCGAAATTTGAATACCCTTCACTCTCCTCGGGCTAAAAGTTTTTTGGGGCAAACCTATGACTTGTGTTTAATCCTTCCCCATTCTTTTCCTTCTGTTTTCGCATAATATTTGATATTGACAAATTCTGTGGCGTCGATAAAACAATATTTGTGTGAGGTTTGGTTGGAATAAGTGGTAAAATAAAAAAAAAATATCTCAGAAAACTTTATTGGGCTGATGCGGGAGCATGGCCCCATAGTACGATTCCATTTGTTTTACTTTTTTTTTGTTTTGATAAAGACGCATTGAGGTTTTTTTTAAATTGGTGTAGAAAAAATGTTTCTTCGAAGATCCAAAATGGGGAGGTTGGGCTTGTATGGTAGCCCCATGACTCCATAGTCCGATTATTTATGGCATCAATTGAAGTACACTTTTACGAGTTTTGGTTGAAAGTGGTGCATAAATAAAAAAGTTGTTCGTAGAAGAACTCAATTTAGGGGGTTGGCTTTGTATGATAGCCCCATGACCCCATCGTCCGATTCCATTCATTTTTACACATGTTTTGTGGCATCAAATGAAATGCACTTTTATGAGGTTTGATTGAAATTGGTGGACAAATAAAAAAATTTTTCTTAGAAAAACTCAATTTGGGGGCTGGGTTTGTATGACAGCCCCATGACCCCACAGTCTGATTCCATTTATTCTTACATATATTTTGTGGCATCAATAGAAACATATTTGTGTGAAATTTGGTTCAAATTGGTGCACAAATGAAAAAGTTTTTCTAAGAAGAACCTAATTTGGGGGGTTAGGTTTGTATGGCAGCCCCATGACCCCATGGTTCGATTTGATCCATTCTTACATATGTTTTGTGTTATCAATAGAAACACATTTGTGTGAAATTTCGTTGAAATTAGTAAACACGTGAAAAAGTTTTTCTTAGAAAAACCAAATTGGGGGGGTTAGGTTTGTATGGCAGCCCCATGACCCCACGGTCCGATTTTAGCGATTCAAACATACAAACTGCCTGCAATAAAAAGAAACATGTGTGCAAAATTTCAGCTCGATAGCTTTTAAACTGGCCGAGTAAAACGCGTAGCAACAGACGGACAGACGGACAGACAGACAGAGGGACATCGCACAATCGACTTAGATCGTCATGCTGATCATATATATACACATTTTATATGGTCGGAGATGCTTCCTTCAATGCGTTATAAACTTCATGACAAAGTTAATATACCCTTTACTCTACGAGTGAAGGGTATAAAAATGCTCCACATCTGAAGAAACTAAAACTAAAGGAAAATGCGCTTAAATTAAACTCGAGAGCATTTGACATGTAATAAGGAATGGCGCTATGTTGACTTTTCGAATAAAAAGAAGTATCATCTCAGAGTATCACTTGGCCCTCGAGACCATTACACAATCTGTCCGACAATGAATGCGATCCTAATGATGTCCTTCCTAGCAAAGATCCTGGGAAGTAGAAATTATAACTGTGTTACTCTACTAAAGTGAACTTCTTTTTATCCGAAAAGATAACATACCGCCATTCTTTGTTCCATGTCAAGTGTTCTCATGATTAATTTTAACGTATTTTCCCTCGGGGAAAGTTAAATTGGAGTTTATTCTTTTGTTTTAGTTTCTTGAAATGTGGAGTTTTATAATCACTGTTTGAACAAATGTCAAAATTTACCCTAATCCTTGCGACCGAGTCATGAGGGCTAGATGTTTCTCTCAAAATTAATGTCTCATAAGGATTGACATGTACTCAATTCTTATCGCCTCTACTATGTTTCCCTTAACGCTACTTATTACACACGAATTCAGATTCAACTTATCAACTTTTATTAATTTTTTCTCGAAATTTCACTTTTTGACTGCCTTGACTCCTTGTATGCCTTAAATTTTGGTCCCACTTCCGCAGATAAATTGTGATAATTGTGGAAGATAGACAAAAAAGAAATTGCATGTGCTATCCTGATGACAAATTTTAAATCGCTATTTTGTGTGCTCTTTTTCGAAAAACAATTATAAAACAATATTAAAAAATGTGAACACAATACTTTTTGTGTTAATTAACTCAGAATTGAATAGACTATTAACAGTTATAATTTTGAAATTTTAGCTCTTTTAGTTTGGTGGGAAATCAGCCAAAAATATTCATGCAAAGGGGTGTGCTAATCTGATGACAAGCACTGTATTTTTCATTGAAAATTAAAATTGTAAAATCGTAACGGTACTTTGAACTGACAAATGTGCAAAGTTGACAAAAGTTGCCTCATAATGTTAGCTTTCGAACGACATATAAAAATTAGGGTCTTAGGATTTGAAAAATTGCATATCTTAATCTTACGTGTTAAAGAGAAAAAGACGTGGTTCCAAGAGAATACCAAAGTAAACGATTCCCCAATTTTTTTTTTTTTTTTTTGTTAAATACTTAAGGTTTTTTTTTAATAAAAAACGGGGAAAAACACGATGCCTTTTGTTTAATCCCCCATTCTTTCACATCCGTTTTCACATAAGTTTCGTTACCTCGATAAAACATGTTTGTGTGAGGTTTGGTTAGAATAGCTGCACAAACAGATTTTTTTGGTGGGAGGAGATCGCCGCATAGTACGAATATATTTGTTTTTACATATTTTTTGTACTTTCGATAAAGACACATTGTAAAAACAAATATATTCGTACTATGGAGCCCTCCCACCAGACTAACCATTCGATAAGAGTTTTGAGAGGATAGCCTATTGTCTAAAGAGGACATTTATTTATAACCAATTCCTAATTATGTATATGGGAGAAGTTAGGAAACAAAACAGTTGCGTTCCGCAAACTGTGCCGCATTTTGCAAACTGTTTTCTATTTTGATCTGTAACGGCATAGGATCGGCTCAGATTTGGTCTTGATACAGCAATTTCGCGGAAAGTGAAAAATGTGGCAACTGACACTTCACAGTTGATACGTTTTGTTTAATAAATAAATGGGGACGGAATTGCACGGTTCAACTGTAAGATGGTAAATTTCTTTCAACCAGTCAAGATATAATCCGCGAGGTGGCGCTTAGAGAATTTATTTGTAAAGAGAAGTTTCTGATCCGTAACGGTCAATATTATCGAAACTGAACGAAATATGTGGTACATTACGCTTTCAGGTCCCCAAGGGAAATTTTTGATGTTTCCGATATTTTCCGCCATAAAGCGGACACATAGCTTTATGGCGGACGGTGTCGCTAGTGTCGATAAGAAGAACAAGAAAAATTTCCCTTGGGGACCTAAAAGCGTAATATACCATAAGATTTTATAACGATATTTTAGACAAAAAAAATATACATATAAAACCCGACACGACTTCGTTATATTTTAGAGTACAATACGATCGATTTTTACTACTCCTTAACTCAAGGCGACCTTAACTCAAGGAAACTTTAGATGTGAAGAATTTTGGCAAAAAATAATGCTCAATAAATATGAGCCGTCATGGCTTCCCATAAGCCATTGCATTTTTACGTGTGGAGCTTAGCCTTAGGCGGATAACTTTAATACAAGTTGAAAAAAGTACATGCACTTGCCAAAAAAGCTTCCCTTAAGGCTGCGTCAAACACTCAAATTTGTTTTCGCCGCGCTCACTGTATTAGGGCTTTATTACACAGTCATTTATATATATGATAATATATTTGACTATGATTTTGTATAGCCTCCTAGCCCCAGGCTATACAAAAACATAGTCAAATCAACTAATTACCCCGGCAACTACAAAAACGCCCCAGTTTATTTTTAAACTGAGTTACATCAATATTATCTCATATCCATAAGCTACTCGATCTCGTTTAAAAAAAAAAAAATAACAGGCGCGACAATCCAACATTGGACTAAGGCCGCAGGATGTGTTAGTGACATCCTATTTCCAAGATCTTATCTGCTTTTTGTTGAGGTAATGAGATCAGCATCTCGCTCAGCAGTGTTATTTATCCCCATAAATGGGTACTCGTTTAACATCTGAGTGAGATCATAGTCCGTCACAAGCTCGTGAGTTCGAAAAACACCATGGAACACGGTGAGATTCGAACTCATGACCCTGTGCACTGAAGGTGCGCGCACTAACCGCTAGACCAGCCAGACTACTCGATCTCGTTTAGTGCACGTGTAAAAATTTAAACCGAATGAATCCAGTAGGCTTTATGGTCAGATGTCACTCTATCTCTGAGTTACCGGAACGTGGAATCGAGTCACACTGTGACCATGGGTGTTTGTGTTGTCCCCCTCTCGATCCCTTACCCTAATTCCCCTTCCGCCAAGACTATGCTTGCATTAAAGGGTTATCCCGAAAAACCTTGACATCGACATAAAAAAAATGCAAGGGACATAACATCTTCATCTAACCGAATGATACAATTCAATTTAAACGGGCGCAGTTTGTCACTGCATAATTTAGCAAAATATACATACAAATATGTGCGTGTTTGCTGTCAGCTATTACATACATACACGTTTTTCGAATTATGCATATAAAATACTCTACCGTAACCTAAAGCATCCTTCAGTAATCCGATAAAAGTCGCAATGAATATCGAGCCAGCTTGGCGGGGAACACATCAAATTTAATAGACCACGAGTTCACCATTTCCCCTTCAGGAAATAAGGTCTTCATAAAATGGGAGAGCGAGAGAATTGGAAAGTTTGTGCTCATTGTACTTTTATGGATGAATATGACCGCACAGATGTACTTTGTACCCAACGCAATGTGTTCTTTTTTGCTACAACATCTCACGATTGCTTCAATATTTACCACACCTAACATTAATAATTGTTTTCAATTTGGATGCTATTTATTATTTTTCCTTTAAACACATATGAATACATATTAATGCGCAGAATACGCTCTACATCTTGAAACATCGATCCTCGAAGGTTATGGGATGAACTTAAAATTGAAGTTTTAAGTTGAAAGACTTTTATTTCCTTATTGTCGATGAAGATGATTTATTTTCCAAATACGTATTTCGGCACCTATTTGCTGCCATCTTCAGTGGATTAATGCTTAAGTCTACAATGTTCCATATATTTATATTATCCTAACTTACACAATATTCTTATTACTAATTACCTTTTGCCTTTTAAGCTAATTACAAACTACCTTATCCAGGTATCAGCCGGAATAGCTCAGCGTGTCCGTTTCCTAGGTCGGTGTTCAGCCTCGTCTCTGGGTTTTCCTTGCCTATGTAAAAGCTCTCGTAAGCGTCTAGTTTCCGGGCGCAATTTTTAAGAATCGTTGTGAGTGGTTTGTCTGCAGCATACAATAATGTTCTGCAGAGCGAGGGAACAGGACGTGAGTATACGTTGAGGCCACCTCTGTGAAGTAATACCGAAAGATGGTCGGGCGTATGAGCGAACGAGATGGTTTTGATTTTAGTCGAGAAAAATCGGGAAGTATGATACAGCATTGTTCAAGTAAATTAGCCCTGCATGTGCCGTATTACCACTGAATTAGAAGCCCATTGTATTGCTAGATATTCCACATTACTTATTTTCGCAAAAATGCCAAATTTTCTTAGTAAATTCAAAATGATCTGTTCCTGTGGCAGTCACACTATCCGAAAAACAACCCTTGATGAAATCCAAAACTTGTAAGCTAGGAAAAAAATTCTAGCCAAGGCAGTAACAATTATGGAATTGAAAATACTATAAAAAGGGTTAATTCCGAAGTCCCCCTATGGATGGCATTTCGGTAAATATTGTTACGAAATGCACTCAATTAATAGCAAATAACTAAATGTATATAATTTAATACGGGACCACGGGGATTGATCTCTTAAACATCCCCCCCCTTTACTGCGCCACTGAAGAGAACCTTGAGAATTTTAGCATGGCTGATGATTTGTCTGGAAACCGGATTCCGGAAGTATGTACAGCATTGGGTCTTCGGAAGTCTGGTCACCTTAGGCTATACGGTACTGAGAAGAAGAACCGATAGCAACGAACTAGAGTTCATACTGGAAACTTTTTTTTCTCTAGACCAATATAATGCTCAAAGTAGTCAGTAGTCTGGCTGCGGTCTAGCGGTTAGTGCGCGCACCTTCAGTGCACAGGGTCATGAGTTCGAATCTCACCGTGTTCCATGGTGTTTTTCGAACTCACGAGCTTGTGACGGACTATGATCTCACTCAGATGTTAAACGAGTACCCATTTGTGGGGATAAATAACACTGCTAGGCGTGATGCTGATCTCATTACCTCAACAAAAAAGCAGATAAGATCTTGGAAATAGGATGTCACTAACACATCCTGCGGCCTTAGTCCAATGTTGGATTGTCGCACCTGTTATTTATTTATTTTAATATAATGCTCATACAAATATAATTGAAGACGGGAGATAAATTATTCAGGATTGAATCTAAGGATGGTGCAAGGTATGAAAGTGGAAAGGTGATGCGAGGAGGATAAAAAAAAATATAAAACAATATTCACGAGACCGAGGCTAATTTCGGGCGCGGCAGAAATTTGGATACCCTTCGCTCCCCTTGGGATAAAAGTATTTTCGCGCGTACCTACGACTTGTATTTAATTAATAATCACAAAAGTTCCGTTGCGTCTGCAAAACAATATTTGTGTGGGGTTTGGTTGGAATAAGTGGGCAAATAAAAATATTTACTCAGAAAATGTTATGGGGGGATGCGGGAGCGTGGGTTTTGTGTCATCAATAAAAATACATTTGTGTGAAATTTGGTTGATTTTGGTGCACAAATAAAAAAGTTTTTCTTAGAAGAACCTAATTTGGGGGGTTGGCTTTGTATGGCAACCCCATGACCCCATTGTCCGATTTTACCGATTCAAACATACAAACTGCATGCAGCAAAAAGAAGCATTTGTCCAAAATTTCAGCTTCATAGCTTTTAAATTGGCTGAGTAAAACGCGTCGCAGCAGACGGACATACGGACATCGCCCAATCGACTCCCCAATTCGTGCTGATCATATATGTATACTTTTTATATGGTCGTTACAAACTTCATGACAAAGTTAATATACCCTTTCACTCTATGAGCGAAGGGTATAAAAAGAGAAGACACAATACAATAGAAACTAAATATAGAATAGACTATTAACAGTAATAATTTTGAAATTTTAACTCTTTTATTTTGGTTGGAAATCAGCCGAAACTACTCGTGCGAAGGGCTGTGCTAATCTGATGACTAGCAGTGTATGCGGTTTACTTGCATTCTAAATTCCATTACCATTATTGTGCGTAAAGGGCTGAATTAAGATCGAGAGTGGAATTTTTCCCGCTGCGATTTTATCAATAAAAATGCATACTTACTGTCGTGGAATATGTCACAAACGGTGGGTAAGACCGGTTCCATAATTCTCCTCGGCCATTTTATGTATTATTTTTCGATTCCCCGGTCATTTGACATTTCACGATGAAATAACCGGGGAATCGGAAAAAAATACATAGGCCGAGAAAAATTATGGAACCGTTTTCGGATTGTATAGCTTATGGAATTCCCCAGCATTCCCCACATATTCCACGACAGTAAGAACAGATTTTCGTTGAAAAAGCAGCGGACAAAAATTTCACTCTCGATGTCAGTACTAGGCTTAAAGGGCTGAATTAAGATCGAAAGTGAAATTCTTCCCGCGGTCAAATGACCGGGGAATCGAAAAATATTACATAAAATGGCCGAGAAAAATTATGGAACTGTTTTCGGATGGTAGCTTTTAAGCTTACCATACGTACAGCTGTACAGTACAGCATTTAAACCTCTCGTACAGCATTGAGAAGCCTACAGCAAAATGTACAGCATTCTTGCCGGCCCGACCTGTGATCAGCATTGTGTACCTAAGTAGTTGATACTGTTTTTCGATCGGAAAATATGAATGATAAGCCTGACATCTTGCCTATATAAACTGTGTAAAAACTGCGACTACGGCACCATCAACATACACTAGCCGGCATATGTATTTTGACATCTGGTACTCTCGAGCCAAGATACTGATTTTGTTAATAATTTGTGTTTATATTTTGAATTTCAAGCAGAAAATGTGTCCAGTGGCTTGAAACATTGGAAAAAAATTCAGAAATTCGAAGTTTAAGCCTCCGTAGAGGCAAACTTCAACCTTGGTTTAAAGGTTGGAATTTAATTTCATAAGGTAGACTGTTCATTATTAAACACCAAAACTGAATAAGAGAAAAGAAACAGAAAACTATTCCATGCATCACAGAAATGGGATGTGTAATCGAATAATTACCGAAAAATCTTCCAAATATTTATGGAAAATGTCCTAATTGAACCAAAGGATATTATGAATATTAAGAATGTGCCATCGGAGGCAGAGATAGTAACGACCAAATTCGGCCCAGAATTCAAAAAGGCAAATTGCATGCATACGCAGATCAAGTGAAACCAAAGAAAGATTTAAAAACCATACCAAAAGCAAACCTCTGTTACTAAGGAAAAAGTTCAAGCTCCTGCAACTTTCGGAAAAAGTTTTTTCGGCTAATATTCGCTATTTTATTACATTTTTACAAAAAAATCAATATTTAAAGAAAATGCCCGGTTTATGTAGAAAAACGGATACCTGGTTATCAAAATGAATACCACAGTGGTGGCTCTCTCATGATGCAGGGATATATTGTTTACAATGGCCTAAGCTACTTAAGTTCAAATCACTGTTCCCATGGCCAAAGCTTCTTTTGGTCGTCATTGAATCGTCGGAAGTTATATTCGTTTTTTTTTGTTTCCGGCACAATTTGGTTTAAATTTCAATTCTTTCTTAGAGTTCTTCATCGTGGCTCATTCATCACTCGGGGTTTACATTCGCTTTCTTTCAGAGAGCGCCAAGATTTGTTTTTATTTTGTTTTCAAACATTTTTTTGTTTGGTAATAAACAGTTGACCGTATAAAATAAAATTCAATAGTAGCGTATTCAATGTCTAAACCAGGACTAAGGCTTGCATCAATCGATGCTGAAACCAATCTTCGAAATTCTAATTTTTGTTTATGTTTCGAGCCACTGGTGATATTTTTATTTGAAAATGAATATGGGGAACTCAAAAATTAATAAAAATATGTTTTGTGCATCAATTCTTGCGAACAAAATGGGTGTAATCAAAGAGTTAAATGTTGTCAAAATACTTATGCCACACCAGAATTACGCCTCCATCTTTTAACTTATCTATAGCGTGAGAGTCCGAAAGAGGACAGGAAAAATATTAAGCGTATTTATTGCTGTCGATATGTGCTTTAATTTTGATAAAAGAAATTTACCGTTATTGGCTTTAGTTAAACAAAACCAGTGTCGGGGCTCGAGGGTATGAGATGTCAAAATACATATGCCGACCAGTGTATGTTTCCAAACTCGGCACGACTCGTCGCAAGTTTATTATTCAGAAGAAGATGATAAGAAATATTCTTATCGTAGAATAATAAACTAACAATGCGACTAGGAAGTGGTATGGCTGACAACCGTATCACACTCCGAATTCAATTGTCTTTGTAACGTTGATGGACTACACACGGTAGTCATCAACGCACCATGCTCCACTAGGAGTTACGGTAATCGAGAGAGAGAGAGTATGTTTCCCAACCATTAGTTTCGTGAGGTTCTCTGAAGTCTGGTCACTACTCACACAAAAATAATAACTGGCCCGTAGTAATTAAATTTCAGATTGGTCTGCAGCTAGGGGTTGGGAAAAAAAGTCGATATATTTTTCTGTCTTCTTAAAGAAGCGTTCTTTTTGAGACACCCTTTATTAAGGGACATTGAACAATAATTTACCATAAAGAGGGTGCAAGAAACTCGACATTGTTGCATTGAGGATCGATTTTCTCCATTACAAATGGGAAGGGCCGGATTTCCCACATGGGCGCCCGGGGTAGTTTGAACCTGTCATACTTTTTATTGAGTTCTGTTTAAACGTATTTCCAGTTCTCAAGCAGCAGTTTCTATATGAGGAAATGTAAAAAATTCGATTTGTGGTACTGAGCAGAATACAAAGAAGAAGTGCAGATAGCAAATCAGCCGCTAGCGTCCAATCCCACTTTTAGTTTGATGCTCGTAATGGACCAATCGACGAGCTATGCACTCGAACATTTACCGCAATCGGAGGAAGATGTTGTACAAATAAAGCGGTAAAGAAGCAAGAATGAAATGATATTACACGACATTGGGGTTCTGTTTTGAAGACTGATAGTATGAAATACATTCTAAATCATTGTTCTCTATATTTTTTTCTGAACTTTCTAGGAAAATTTCCCTTTAATCATAACACCAAAAAATTTACCCCAATAAATCGAAACTATAGCCAGTAGGAAAAGTACCGTCCATATCCTACCGACAGGTTCTAATATAAAAATGGGAATGATTGTGTCCCCACTTTTTACCAAGATCATCAAATGTACAAGTACAAGACTAAATATGAATGGATTAGCGGCGTAAGGACACACTTCCAACACGCGGACAAAATCTCATACGCAATGGTGTCCGCTTATGGGAAATTATAAGGTACAATGTACATGTACGCACAAGTGAGGGAACCCCAATTTTGCAGCGAATTCTACTTCAGAGGGCGCACACAAATAATATTTAATATGGCTACTAAGTTGAGAAGCGTAGAAATTTTGCGCTAAATAAAGGACGTTGCGCTACGTATCCCAAATACCAAGTGCCTTCTAGTGTGGAGAAATATAACCAGAAATCGCTATACATATTTTGCTCAGCGAAAAGTATTTAGCGAAGTGGACGTGAATACATTCAATAGAGACAAATCTTGATAACATACAGCTTTCTTATAAAAAAGATGAACATTGATACACAACGAAATGCCACAAATGTGCTTGACACTTGATAATTAAACGGTTTTTTTTTTTACTTAATGTACATACATATGTACTACTGTAATGAAGAGTAAATCCGGCACTGCGAATGGGATAAGCCTATGAGGGAGGTGAGGAGCTGTATTTTGGTCAACATTGTGTACAGCATTTGTCCCGCAAGGATCTGGTCACCTTAACCTTATGGAATTCCCCACATATTCCACGACATTTTCATTGAAAAAATCGCAGCGGACAAAACTTTCACTCTCGATCCCAGTACTAGGCTTAAGCAAATCAAAAGTCCACGCAAAATTAAACGCAACTTGCCTTGCTCGAAAGTGGTTTCAACAAATTAGCGGCACACAAGTGGCTGCATAATAGCAGAAGACCGAAGTGCTCCATCGGAGCTTTCACTTCAGTTGAGCGATTTTTTGAAGCAAAAAAACCAACAGCCAGAGAGCTCACAACGCAACACCATGTCGGTTATTACACTTTCAATTACACTACAGTTGGGAGAAAAATTCGCGGGATTGTTCAATCATTTTCTCCCGGATGTAACGTCTATGCCAGACCAAAAGTCTTGCTAAAAATACTTTCTCACTTACCTCCAGCCAGCAGATTTTTAAGTACAAACTCATATTTGGACGGGGTTTCCGTTTTGAGTGCCATTGTGCGCGGGGGATGGCGACTGGGAACAGTATCCAGGGACGATGATGTAGAAGTCGACAGACGCTGCGTTGCTTCCTCAATTTTTGAACACTGATTTGGTCACACTCAAATTAACACAATACCTCGGAAATTCAGTGCAGTTCGCACTCTCGATCTCTAATGAAACTGAACTGACTTGCGTTGTGTCAGCTCAGCTCCGACCCAACAAAAACTGGCGATCACAACAGCACACACTTGAAATTCCCGCAACGCGACAGCTTTTTTCGTTTCCTTCAAATTTGTACTGCGCTTACGACCGATTGATGTAATTTGGAGAAGGAATCCCGTGTTACGATTGAGTCACGTTTATTGGGAATAGAGTTTAGGGTGGATGAGGAATTATTCACGGTCAACTGAAAGGGATGGAAACAAGCGTTGGCTCGTTCCTCTCGGGAAAACAGCACAGATGGGACTGAACTGGTGGCGAATGCAACTCATTCCACTTTTATGACAGCGCACATCGAATAAGAGTCGTGTCAAGACACTTTACAGTTTTCCATGCACGAATTGTATTTAATTGCATCATAAACACGCGAGTTGCAATTTTCTCCGTAGATCGACAACCGGTTCACCTGCACTGCCTTTACACTTCCCGAGCGACCAACACCGAAACCAAAACACCCACCCAGCAGGACGACTAGTGATCCTAGTCTGTGATAGTGATTGATCACTTTAGTCCAGAGCTGGTCCAGAGTCACTATTTGATCGTGCAAGGCTGGCAAATATTAGAAACATAAAGATCAACAACTTCATACAAATTAAGAAATTAAGTTGTTCGGAGGCTTTGTTTCTATGTGTTGAATCTGTCTCGTCCATGTACAGCAAAATTGCGGAAAAGAGACTTTTCGCCGATATTCAATAGCACATATGCACTAAAACGAGACAACCATATACCATTCAGATAGCGTAGCTTAACGAATCTTCGATAAATGATTCTCATTGGCCATCATCATCTGACATTTGACAGTTCTCTGATAACATGATAAATATGGACAAGTAAAATGCCGTCGGGTGCTGATTTTCATAAAAATACAGTGAATATGGTCGTCGCGTGTGGAATCGGAATTGCCCGGGTAGTGTGGCATTTTAGTGAAAGAATTGTGTTGAAAAGTGTGGTGGTGTTATGTCCCTTGGTCAGTGAAGAATGTGAGTGTTTAGTGGAAGTGCGCAGTTTTAAGGCAGGAACCACCCGTATTTCAATTGATTTGAAGTTCCGGGCATGTAATTTTATTGGCTTTGTAAAAGAATTCAGCCTCAAAATAGACATGCCTGCAATACTTCCTATTAATTTAATTGGGGACACTGCTATCGTTTATTTTGGTTTGTCGTCGGGCGATCGGATTTGTACCAAGCCTAGGCAAAAAGTCTTATCTCTGATGCAGTGTCGACGACTTTTTAAACTGTAAGAATCTCTTAAGTTGGCAAAATTATGGTGACGGTTCAGCAGCCGCACAATAAGCTCGATAACTAATTAAAATAATAATATTTGCAAACGTTGAACGGCAGAGACTGGCCAGCTTATCGTTACGTGTAATCGCTCCTTGGCTTGGTACAAAACCGATCGCTTGACGACAAACCAAAATAAACCATTGCAGTGTCTCCAATGAAATTAACAAGAAGTATTGGAGGCATGTCCATTTTAAGGCTGAATTCTTTCACAAAGCCAATAAAATTACATGCCCGGAACTTCAAATCAATTGATATACGGGTATCACTGCCTTAAAACTGAGCACTTCCACTAAACACTCACATTCTTCACTGACCGAGGGACATAACAACAGACTTTTCGGCACAATTCTTTCACTAATATTCAACACTACCCGAGCAATTCGGTTTTCACACGCGACGACAATGAAACACACGGTATTTTTATGAAAAACATGACCCGGCGGCATTTTACTTGTCCATGTTTTTCATGTAATTAGAGAACTGTCAAATAACATATGATGATGGCCAATGAGAACCATTTACCGAAGATTCGTTAAGCTACGCTTTTGAATTGTATATGGTTGTTTCGTTTTAGTGCATATGAGCTATTGACTATCAGCGAAAAGTCTCTTTTCCACAATTTTAAGTCGCAGAAACATGGAGAACCCGAGTCAGAAAATGGTTTTGGATTGAGCGTGTGTGTGCGGCCTTACAAAGTCAGAGCAATGCTGTACGGGCTGGCGCTGGCGTACAAAATAAATAATTTCTTCCGTTTTCGAAAGTCATGCTAGAAATAGAATGAAAGCAGCGACAAAATGCAATTTAAATGGGTGGCAACAAAAGATCTTTACAGCTTTTGCTGAGATAGAAAAAAATAAAATGTTTTTGGGTCAAAAAATAATAATTTTACTTTAAAGCTCTGTAGAAAGCAAAGCTATTATCCGATTGTAGTGCGGTTAGTTTTATTTGTTAGTTTAATTTGTTGGCAATGAAAGCCATCTTATTTCGCTACTCTACCTAGTATAGTTTCGGAGGTATTGGGGCTTAAGTTGCGCAATAAAATATTTTTTTTGCAAATCTTCAAACGCCTGTGGCGTATATAGGCTTTAGAATTGGGGGTATGTTCTGTACAACTTTTTTGATGGAAATCACGAGAGCAATCATTTTCCGGTGCATATATACGATAGTTCCCGGACACCCTGTATATGGCATTGATTTAGGTGTGTTTTTTTGGTTATCCCGTGCAGGTTTGGGTAACGAAACTCCATATAAAAAAAATGACAGGTGCGTCAGCTGATCGAAGAAAACTTCGGAATTAAACAAACAGTTCAATTACTTACAAAAAATTGTTATAAATTCTATTGCGACACGTAAAAGCGCTTAGTTCACATTTCACCAAGAGACATATAGTAATAAATTAGTGCAGGAAATGGAAATTTCCTTGACCTGAAAAGTAGTTTTAAAACTTAAAGTAGGTACTAACATCGTCAGTTGACGTGAAATCCATGCAAATACTGTCAAAATTTTGATGATCGTGAAATCGAATTCGCTTGGTGGTACTCACTTCACATGGAAGTCTCCACACCGGATTTTGACATTTCGCCAGCGAAAATAATGCAGTTGCACTTTATTTCACAATGAAAAGATTTCATCGACATTCAATCAGAACGCGAGTGAACATTCATCTTACATTGAGTGAATAAAAAGCAAATCTCCACGTCACCGTTTTCACGGGAGAGATATATGCAAGTTTTTCGCTCGGTGAACTCAGTACATACCTTTACGCACTCATTTCCCGTGGAACACCAAATAGCCTCAACGACTGCCCACAATGCAAACTATACACGATTCCATAATTTTACAATACTAGTATATTCAATCGAAAATACTAATTACTCGCACTTACACGATTAATACTTTTTAAAATGAAGACTTAACCTAATTATTACTATGATAAATCATTATTTTATGTCAAAGACAGAAATATATGCTAAAGGTATGTACTGTGTTTGCCGAGCGAAAAACTTGCATTTATGTCTCCCGTGAAAAATTTGCCGTGGAGACTTGCGATATGTCAAAAACCGGTGTGGAGACTTTCTTGTGAAGTGGTGAATTGGTGGTGAATTCGGTTTCACGATAATCAAAATCTTCTCAGTATTTGCATGGATTTCACGTGAACTGACGATGTTAGTACCTAATCTAAGATTCAAAATTCATTTCGCGCCAATTTCGTCAAAAATATGAACGAGTCGAATTCTCATCAGGTAACATTTCCATTACGATTTAAATTTTCTTTATCTGGCAATACTAAGTATAAAGAAAATGTCACACATACATTCAAACTTTCTGTGCATCATGAATGGGATGGTCACTCACACTAATGATCATTCCATCGATTTGACATTTGCCGTACATACCACAGCTGATAGTGCTATATGGTGGACCTTGTCGCACTAATGAAATTTTTGAGCCCATTGCATGCCATTTCAACTCTCAGCTGGTGGTTTGCATGTGTTTGTAAATTTTGTGCATCCTGCTCTAAATTTTATTTTGTTCTTAGTAGTTGATCTTTATCTCTCATCTTTGAGGCTGGTGCGAGGTGCAGGGTGCGATCGTGTGATGACACCGATGACACTTGTGCTGAGAGCAAATATTAAATGTCAGCTGTTTTTGTTGTATACTCTCATCGGGCAATCGCCTAATGATTGCTGCTTGACAGCCCTTATACATCTGCAACTTGGTTACCAACCTAGGTTGCAGGTACCTTACTATCATAGAGTACTATGGAGTAGCCCAGGGAGTAGATATGGAGTAGACACAATGATGAAACTACATGTAAAAACAACAACACTACATGGGACGAAAAATCTTGTCCATGGGCTCTCTCGTTCAGCGGTTCACGGTACACTTACGTCAAATGCGACCAGTTTTGCCGCACACAGCGACAAAATCGACTAGTTCAGCCACTCACATCAATACACACACCGACAAAGTCATCCGGTTCTGCTAGTTCTGTAGCACGCGCGCATTCTCTATTGTCAAATTCGGTAAACGCGGAAAACGATCCTCGCCGCGAATCTCGTTTGATTTAATTCGATTGCGCGAAATAGTTACGTTATTGACTACAACATTACGTTGCTCGGGTAATTTGTGGTTGTTAGGAGCTGTTTTATGTCATAAAATGCAAACGTAGTGTGTTATCGACGGGTTGTTTATGATTCACTCATCAATTAATGTACCGTTGTTTTCCTCTCCCATTAAACAAGCAAACTTGTCCCGTCTCATTTTACGTATGCCATCTCCTTCCTTATCTACTCCCTGGAGTAGCCCTAATGATGAAACTTCATATAAAAGCAACAACACAACATGGGACGAAAAATCTTGTCCATGGGCTCTCTCGCCCTGCAAACAATCGGTCAGCAGCAAAGCCATCTACATATACAGCCTGGCTGTACAACGAAAACTTATACACGTATAGGGCACGAAAGGCCAGAGTCAGTCGAAAATTTACACGGAATTGTATGGACGGAATGCGGTCGGTCGTCCTTTTTTACGCGAAAAATACGGGATAATGTGTGTTTCCGGGAGTGAAATTCGAGTATGTTGTGGCATAACATGTTTTCCAAGTTATATAATAAATTTTTTATCGATATCGTTAATTATCGCCGAAAAATTAAGTTTTTCAGATGATGGATACCCGCGTTGTTTACATCGATCTGCGCGAGAGAAAAATTGAGAGTGCGCGAATGTCACCGCATCGAATTGCAATTGTTCGGGTATTAAAATAGTAGTGAGTTTAAAGTGAAAGATAATATTTAGTTATTGACTTGTGTTTTGTGTTTTTGTGTGCAATTATTCGTGGCACCCGTTGCCGGGATTCTGCCATCACGTTCTTCTTCTTCTTGTAGCGGTGCAGAAAGGTGTGTAACCTCTGTGCATCTATGTGGGCACGATTTATGGTTCGTCAATGTTTGTGTCCGTGAGGTCTAAGGACAAAAACATAGCTGCTGCGATAGGGTTTTCCCACAGTGATATAGGGGTAAGATCAGTGGGCGCAGCGGGGCATTGAAACAAATGGCCCACATCATGAGGAGTGCCATTGCAGTTTGGACAGATGTTTTGGATGTCCGGGTTTATGCGAGAAAGGTACGAATTAAGGCGTGAACAAAAGCCCGACCGAAGTTGAGCTAGTGTTACTCTGGTGGCTCTCGGGAGCCTAATCTCCTCAGGCGAAATTGGTGGTGGGCGCTCTGAGAGGACTCTATTCGCACCTAAACTCGCGATAGACCGATTCACTTCTTCAGTGTGGATCGCTGCAATGGCGGCTCGGTATGTAACTTCATCGTAAGGGTCCCGTTTGTATCCCTGAACCTCTCTCTCAAGGTCTCGTAAACCACGCCTGACATGTCGTGGTGGAGGAATTCGGTCCATGAGATGATTATTGGGATGATCCTCACGGTAGCAACCAACAAGATACTGTTTAGAGAGTAGGAGATTGTGATCACGTATTGGCATCAATTTTGTCTCCTGATGTAAGTGATCCTGGGCAGACATCAGAAGGCAACCTGTCGCGATGCGTAGAGCGGCATTTTGGCAGACCTGAACTTTGGACCAGTTTGTGTCACATAGACTATGTGTCGAAACTGGGGCTGCATAATCAGCGGCCGCTCGACCCACCGCTTTATAAGTAGCTAGCATGGTTTCTTTATCTTTGCCCCAGGTGCTACCAGCTAGAGCTTTTAGGATGTTGTTCCTACTGCGCATTTTTTCACATACTGAAGCTGCATGATTCGCAGACGTCATCATGTTCTCTAGGTGAAGCCCGAGAATTTTGGGGTTTTTAACAGTAGGAACAGAATTGTTGCCAATACGTATATCCATCTCCCATCTGATGTCCTCCCACCAAGTGGTTAGAAAAGTCGCAGAAGATTTGGACGCAGAGATGGTGAGGTTTCGGCTTTGGAAAAATGCCTGTAATCGTCCTAGATAGCGATTAATTCGGAGGCGCATTTCATCCTTATCATTCCCTGTGGCGAGTACGGTGCAATCGTCAGCATAGGAAATCACCTCGATTCCTTCAGGTGGTGTGGGAAGGCCGGACATGTAGATGTTGAACAGAGTGGGGGAGAGTACCCCTCCCTGTGGAACACCTAATTTGATTTTCCTAAGCTTAGAACGTTTGCCTCGAAACTCGGTGAAGGAGTGCCGACCAGCTAGATAATTGGCAATCCAACGGATCTCTTGTGCAGGAAGATGCATATTCAACAGGTTTGCTAGGAGCATTGAATGATTGACCTTATCGAATGCACTTGATAGGTCTATTGCCACCAGAATAGTTCTGTGACAACGACTGCGTTGATTTAGCCCATCACGAATGCGTGTAGTGATCGCATCGAGGGCAGTGGTGGTACTATGCATCTTCCTGAAGCCATGCTGGTGAGGTTCTAGCTTCGCATGTGCAACAAGAGTGGGGTGAATAAGGGCCTCCAGCGTCTTTGCGACAGGAGAAAGTATCGTAATGGGGCGGTAGGATTCCCCGAGATTTGCGCTCTTTCCAGATTTCAGGGATGGCAAGCGTGGACATCGACAAGTTAAAGGCGGCCGTGAGATACTCAATGGCTGGAAGGTCGAGATGTTTCAACATGGTCATCGAAATGCCATCTGGTCCGAGGGCCTTGGAGTTTTTAGCATTCTCGATGACTTTTTTAACCTGGTCCGCTGTAAAAGATGGTATGGTGTCAACATTCCGGCTGCGAATCCGTCTTCTAATTTTGCGCTTGAGGCCGTCAGACTTGGGATGTTCAATAAATTGTTTATTGAACAGGCTAGCACACTGAAGAGGATCACAGGTTTTAGTGTTGCCAAATTCAATAGCGTTGTTGCCCTTTTCTTTCCGAGGATTGGAAAGGGCGCGGACGGTAGACCATAGTTTGCTGACACCTTCATTGAGGTTACATTCATCGAGGTGCTGATTCCATTTCGCCTCCTATAGTCTTTAACTTGTCGGTCAATTTCGGAGTTAAGCTCCTGAATTCTGGGATCATCAGGGTGAGCGCTTCTGATCTGATCACGTTCATCGGCTAATCTGGCGGCAATAGTGGGAAAGTTAGGCCGAACTTTCGGGATACGTCCTGCCGGAATAAAACGTGCCGCGGCTGTGGTAATGACGTTCCTAATATTTTTCTCGGCCTCATGAATGGTGATAGGTGATGTTAGCTCGGTGAACTTCGCCGACGAGTAAGCTTTGAAACCATCCCAATCGGCTTTCTTGTGATTGACAAACGTTCGCTTCTCTGACTTAGTCATGTTCGCTGGTTTGTCAATCTTTATAATGATTGGGAGGTGATCTGATTTAAGGGTGGTACGTACTTCCCATCGGGAAGCAGCAATTAGACTGGCACTGACAATAGTTATGTCAGGAGAACTACTGCAAGTGCCCACGACTCTAGTCGGCGAGTCTTCATTAAGTGAACAGAATTCTGAGGCGTCAAGTGATTCGGCTATACCCCTGGCATTGTTGTTGAGGTCCGAATGCCAGAGCTCATGGTGCGCATTAAAGTCGCCAAGGATGACCCTGTGCTCTCCGGAAAGGAGAGGACCAATATCGAAACGATAGCCAGAAGGGCAACTAGAGTGAGGTGGTACATATATATTAAAAATTTCGATATTGGTTCTCCCTGATGGAACTGAGATGGCTTGAATTTCCGCCGTACCGTCAGCAACTACATCTAATACACAGTAATGTACGGACTTGTGTATTAGGAAGGCAAGTCCACCTCCAGGGTGAGGATCATCCGTGGCGGCCGGTCGATCTTCCCGCAGTATAACATATTCGCTATGGACGCTTAGAGACGAGTTTGCGTGAAGCAACGTCTCTTGGATGGCGGCGATGAGAATTCTGTTGGAACTCAAGAAGTGTGTGATCTCAGCGATTTTTCGGTGAATGCCATTACAGTTAAACTGTAATATAGATAGTGCAGTGAAAACTGCTGGAGTGGGAGGGCCAGGCGTAAGACTGGGTCTGGCATTCCTTATCATATTGTTTGGCGGTGTAGGGGGCAGTGGTGGGGAAGGTGGGCTGGGAGCAGCCCTGGGTTGCCCGGAATTTATACAACCTGGCGCAACATATGCTAAGGAGTGTTGACCTTGTCTACGTAACCCTGAACACCTAAAGTGAACCCATTCCCTGCAGCAATTACACTGCACTGATCTGGCATTCGAACCGATACGTTGGTTGCAGACACTACAAATCCATACCTCTGGGCCTGGATTTGTTTCAATACCGGCGCGAATTAGTAAAATTGAGAGCAGCCGCGCCGAGATGTAATGCTCCCAATATGACGAAAAAACACATACATCGTACCCACACATATACACAGACAAACACAACCTTCCTGCATCGAACCTTCAGGGCTCCTGCCGGGGCTCTTGCCAGGAAGGCATATTGGCAGCTTTTGGCCGTTTTGCAAAACAAAACGGGTGTGGTCCGCCCCGTAGAGGCAGTTGCCGTAAGACCACCTGCCATCACGTTCGACCACATTTAAGTGGTTCCTTTCGCGGCCGAGTGTGATGTATTCATTCCCAAATTATTCGTGAGGCCGTCGCCGGGACTCCGCCATCACTTTCAGCCACATTTAAGTGGTTCCTTTCGCGGCCGAGTGTGTATCCCAGAACCACCCATGCATCTCATGCACGGCCAAGTGCCACAACACAGTGCCTCGACACAAAGGCGAAATTTACTTGCATGCATATTAACATTCATTATGTGAAGTCTGCGTTTCTATTTTAGATATTCACGTTTCCATTATTCGGAATTCGGACCGAAAGATATTTGGGATGGCATAATTAATCTATGTTTAAGCATTGTTCCACTGAATAATAATCGATTCGAAGTATCGGGCATGTCATTTTGATGATTTTAATAATAATTAATCACAAAATGGATATGCTTGAAAAACTTCGTTTTGAAATACATCATTATCATCGCAGTATTAAAACATTTCTCAAGTTCTTTATAAACATCCAATAAAAATATATTTTGAAAATAGTATAACATTATATTATACAGTATATATGGTATTTTCCTGTAAAGTTCTTTATTTACACATATGTTATGGAAATTTATTTAAAAAATAATAAAACATTTCTTTTTCTATTTTAGCGATAGATTGGTTTCAGGAAAATGCTGTTGATTGTGATGTGAATGTGCTAATGACAAAGAAACAACAACATATCGATGCGATGATCCAGCCAGCACGGGCGATGTGCCTATGCGATGCCATGGAGCGATATAAACAGACAAGGAAGAAGAAGCTGTTGGTTGTAAACTCTTATTCATCATCCAAATCACATTGGGTTTGATGGCATACCTGGTCAATAGCTGTAAAAAGAATACAAAATTATTGGAATTATGAAATCAAATATTTTTTAATTTAATCTATATATATAAAAATTGACGTGTATTTGTGTCTGTTGCCAGTAAACTTCTAAACCACTGGACCGATTTGGATGATTGTTTTTTTGTTTTATCCGTCTTATATTGGAAAAGGTTTATGGACCAAAAAATTTGTAAAAATATCAAAGGAAGTGGTGGTAAATATCGAAATTCCATTTTGTGTGAGAGTAAGTGATTAAACCTACTCGATTCATACGCTTTAAATTTTTATACGTGTACTAAATGAAATCGAACCGGCTTAAGGATATGATCTTTTCGAAACGGCTGGACTGATTTTTATGAAATTTTGTATATATCCTTGCTAGGTATGGTAATCCGTCGTAAATTATATTTCATGCCCCGAAGTGCCCTCCTCTTCTTTTTATCGTTATTTTACTATTTTGTATAGTAAGTGATTAAACCTACTCGATTCATACGCTTTACATTTTTATACGTGTAGTAAATGAAATCGAACCGGCTTAAGAATATTATCTTTTCGAAACGGCTGGACTGATTTTTGTGAAATTTTGTATATATCCTTGCTAGGTATGGTAATCGGTCGTAAACTATATTTCATGCCCCGAAGTGTCCTCCTCTTCTTTTTATTGTTATTTTACTATTTTGTACAGTAAGGGATTAAACCTACTCGCTTTAAATTTTTATACGTGTACTAGATCAAATCGAACCGGCTTAAGGATATGATCTTTTCGAAACGGCTTTACCGATTTTTATGAAATTCTGTATACATATATCTTTGCTAGGTATAGGAATCAGTCGTAAGTTATATTTTATGCCACAAAGTTCCCCCTCTTCTTTATATCGTTAATTTAGTATTTTGTAGAGTAAGTGATTAAACCTACTCGATTCATACGTTTTAAATTTTTATACGTGTACTAAATGAAATCGAACCGGCTTAAGGATATGATAGAAATATGATGATATGACGTAGTGTAATGGAGCCATAATTATCCAGAGAAGTTTTAACTATATTAGAGGTGGGTATATCAACTGTTAAATACATAAACAACACTGCTTAACACTATTGAGCAACTCTGTCTGTTATCAAGTGTTCCATGGTAGCCTACCCTACCATGGAACACCTGATAACGTCACTTCAAGTATAGGAAAAACTCTTAGGATTATCCTGACGATAAACTGCTTCGTTTTATACAGAAGATAGGACACATAACGGATTTTTGTTTGTTTGTTTAATCCATCTTACGCTGCAGAAAGTTTACAGATCGAGAAAATTTTGAAAGTCTCAAAGGAAGTGGCGGTAAATTCCATTTTGTATGTATGGAATATTTAGTTGTCATTGGGTCAAATACAGTGTAACTTAGATAAATGTGACTACGTTTTTGCGAACATTTATCCTGGATGTTGGTCACTGCAATTTCATAATCAGCTACTACTTCGGAAATCCGTTGATACGAGTATATCCGCAATTTTTTAGCGGAGCGACACGGTTGAGGTGTTGCCGAACTCACGACAAAATTACCTAAAAGGTCATCGGACCCTCTTCCCGATTCCCCTCTTACGTCGATCCCAATAAATTCAAAATCGCTCATAAAGTTAAATAAATGTAAAGTTGTGAGCCAAGCGAACAACGCGAGCGCAGCGAGCACTAGATAAGAGATTGGATAGCCTTAACATTGCGGTTTATGTATGAAACACCACTTCGTTCATATGGCTGCCTCGGCTGGCTTTACAGTAGCCCATTCGGTCGACCCAATTTTTAAGCACATTTTCGATGGTATGGCCCTCAATGGCCCTGATGGCGACTTCAATCTCGTGCTTTAGGTCGTCAATCGTCTCTGGGTGGTTGGCGTAACACTTATCCTTGACGGCACCCCACAAAAAATAGTCCAACGGGGTCAAATCGCAGCTGCGAGGCGGCCAGTTGACATCGCCGTTTCGGCTGATTATGCGATTTTCGAACGTACCGCACAAAAGATCGATTGTGACGTTGGCTGTGTGGCACGTAGCGCCGTCCTGCTGGAACCATATGTCGTCTATGTCTTCCTCTTCCATTCGGGGAAAGAAAAAGTCTTGCAACATTTCAAAATAAAACTTCTTCGTCAAATTGAAACGATTGAGTTGTAATCATTAATTTCTTTCACTTTTGTATACTTAATCCTATTAATTTTTAATTTCTCTTTTTATTTAATTTATAATTTTTTACCTAAACTTAGGGCGGAATTCATAGTCCCCACTTATACTTAAGGGAACTCTTAAGGGACTGACGCTATTCATAGTCACTCAATAAGCAAACGCTTATGGGTTTCCTAAAGGGTTCCCTTATTCGTTAAGGTACATATCTAGTAACCTCATATGAATGCATATATTTGCTGACATATCCTTATTGAAACACTTTGAATTTTTTTTTTAAATTTTAAATTATTATCTACTTGATATTTTTTTTATATTTTATTTGTCACTTTCAGTAGATATGCCCAATAAGTAAATCGTTTTATTAAATGAGGCAATGCCCTATTAAGTGATGTCTATGAATACGAAGCTCCCTTAAGGGCTCACTTATATAGAGAAAACCCTTATTCCTTAAGGAATTCCTTATTCCTTAAGGAATTCCTTATTCCTTAAGTGGGGACTATGAATTCGGCCCTTAGATTTTTAATTTTCTTTATTATTCAAATTCATTACTTTATACTTTTTATTCCATGATACTTCATGATACTGGTCATTGTATATTATTGTACTATGGGATTCATTCCCGTTCAATAACTTCCTTAAATAAATAAATAAATAAATAAATCGATAGCGGACACCATTAACGGTTACGCCGGATTTTCTGAACCCCAAATGCGACAGCTTTGCTTAAACTTAACCATTTCGTAAACCGCAAACCTTCTACTAAATATCTGACACATTAACAATGACATTCGAAATATCAAAGTCAAAATTATCGATAGTTCAAAAAGCAAACGTTAGATGGACCACCCTATATATTAATATTCCCACGCAGATGTTCGTAGCATGACATTATATCAACCCGGTTAAATGCACTCGCGTAACACAAGCACAATTCGTTTAGTTGTTGGCGCACAAAACTATAGCCGGTAACGGTTAACAATTATGCACAGCGGACACGATATGGTTAGATGTTAACGAGTTAGATTTGACATGCAGTAATTTATTTATTATTTTTATTTATTTATTTAATTTGGGGAGAATTTGAGAATAATGCCTCGGGAGGCGTTGCTGTTTTGGTTAAGGAAGATTTTGATTGTTCAGTCGTATGACATAATCTTCGTATGTGCGATCTTTTAGTATTAGAATGCAATATTTCTTCTTTTTAATTTATTTTCATTTGTGTCTATAGATTTAACAACGTTTCAAAAAGTGTTTTCTTGGAAGAGTTTGGTGATTTTATATCGCGTATAAATTGCAAAAACTGTGTTATACTGGGCGACATGAACTTGGATTTGTTATCTGAATCAGCTAATGTTATCGAGTACAAATTATTTATGGCTGCGAATTGTTTTGAATCATGCATAGACGTTCCAACTCGTGTTACAGACTCTTCCCAATCATGTATAGACCATATCTTTGCTCGATTGAGCAATAATAGTAGTTTTTCCTTGACTACCTCTGCCGCTGATGTTAACATTTCCGATCACTTTATGACTAGCCTTTCCTTTAATAATCTTGCTCCTATTAATAATAGTTCAGCTCCTGAAGCTCTTCCTTTAATAAAATATGATTTATACAAGCTCAATAATTTACTGAGAATGGAACGCTGGGACAATGTATATAGTTCTGATAATCCATCTGAAGCATTTGATAATTTCTTGATTACTTTGCTCAACCACGCAAACAATTGTGTAACTACTAGTCCACGCAGGAAACCTATTAAAAAGATTAAGCCCTGGATTACTGATTCACTTGCTTTAAAAATTCAGAGAAGAAATAAGTTAAGGCTGAAATGCTCTAAGAACCCGTCTAATAACAATTGAAAGTTATTTGTGATGAACTGAAATAAGAAATCCCCAGCTCTAAAGAAGCATATTTTATTAATGAATTCAATAAACATAAGGGGAGTCCAAGAGGAGAATGGAACACAATTAATAAAATATTGAATAGGAAGGCCGTTAAATGTGATGTAAAAACTCTTAAAGTCAATGATTCAATTATATCCGAGCCAACGCAACTGGCTGATGTTTTAATTGACTTCTTCTCTAGCATTTCTCGTGATTTGCCCGAATCTTCTCGTAATAATCTTGATTTTAACCAACTTCAACACGATATTATCCAAAAAGAAAGCTTCGTTTTTGATCACATTTGATCTTTTGAAGTTTATCGGTTAGTAATGTCATTGAAAAATACACATTCTCATGTCGAAAACTGCCTTTCAAATTGGGTTCTTAAGAACATAGCTTCAAATATAGTAGACGTATTGGCATTTATTTTTAATAAAAGTGTTTTTTTTCAGGAGTTTTTCCAGAAAACTTAAAAATAGCACAGGTTGTGCCTTTGTTTAAAAAAGGCGATACGTTGGAACCCAATATTTACCGTCCGATATCAGTATTGTCTCCTTTCTCCAAAGTCTTTGAAAGAGTAATTAAGACACGTATTTTGTCGTTTTTAAATAAAATTAAGTTCTTGAGTGAATGCCATTTTGGCTTTAGAAAAGGCAAGTCAACCGAAGATGCCTTATTATCTTTTTGTAGCCAAATTAATGAGGACATAAATGAAGACAATCTATCCGGAGCACTTTTCGTAGATATTAGGTACGTTTTATTGTGTTTATCCCGTGCAGGTTTGGGTAGAACCACTGCCATCTAGATAGACAGGCCGGATTATCAGCTGATCTGTCAGTGGTCATGCAACACTAGTAGTGCCATGGTTGGTCATGGTCCGCGCTTAGTACTGCCAAAGTACCGCTCAGTACAATCCACAAATTGTCCACAATCCAAATATCAGTGGCTGTCAGCCTGTCATTTCGTGTGACTTGCTATGATATACACATGCCAGTGCGTTGATTTTTGAGATAAATATGGTAAGTACGATGTTGATGTATACTATTTTACCACTTGCACATCAAAAACACATTAAAGCAAACCATAACCTTTGTTTCGTAATAAACGCTCGGCATATTTAAACTTTTGGGTTCAGAAGCACTGGAGGTTGTGGGCTTTACAAATGTCAACTGTCACTGGTCACGAACGCACTTTGTCCACTTGTAGACGAACAAATTTCTGCAGTTCGGCCTGTCTATCTAGATGGCAGTGGTAGAACTTCATATAAAAAAAAATGACACTTACCCAGGTAAAGTTCACCCGTGCAACTACCCTACACGGGATAGAGCATAGATTAACCCAAAATATAGATGGCGGACGCATAGCGGAATTATGAGGGAATATTTGTTTTTTCAAACCAAATGTGAGAGTTTTTCTAATCACGATAAAAGATTTTGCAAAGAAATAATCATCTTTTGTGATAAAATCCACCACATCGAAAAAATAAGCCGACAAAGGTGAGTCAAAGATGCGCAAAAACTGTCAAATATCAGCTGTTTGTTCTTAACCGGGATGTTACCCGCGATCGTTTTTTTCGAGTCAGATTTACACGCGATACGAAAAAAAACGTCGCTATTAAGAAGGCATTTGACTATGTTGATCACCAGTTGATGCTCAAGAAATACAGCTGGTTTCAGAGGATTTATGTGGGACTGGTTTTTTTCTTTTCTGTCCAACAGAAACAAAGAGTAAAGATTGGGAGCAGTTTCAGTAAATCTCAAGTGATTAATCTAGGGTTACCACAGGGTTCTGTTTTAGGACCGGTTCTCTTCCTCATTTTCATCAACTCACTATTTTTGCACTTAGACCAGAAATTGGTCCATTGTGATACCACCGTAGCTCCTACGTTCCGTTCAAAACCAGCCAGTGCTAACAATGTATTTGTTAAGCAAAATAGGGCTCACATCTCGAAGATCATCTGTATCGTAGAAATACCTCGAACCCAGTGCACGCCTCCTTTTCTCGGATAAGGCCGGACATTCACAAAGAAAGTGATGAACACTCTCTTCCTCCTCTTCATCATCACAACTTCTGCAGAAGTCGTTGTAAGGAATTCGGAGTCTCCTGGCGTGCTCCCCAATAGGGCAGTGCCCCGTGATAACACCTACTATGTTGCGTATATATTTCCTGTCTAGTGACAGTAATATGGCGGAACGGGATATATCTAGTATAGGCCAGATCATCCTCGTCGTAGCACAAGTATATCCGCAGGCCCATCTCGCGTTGGTCCTACGTTCAGAAGCGGCTTCAGTTATCGATGCACAGACGGCAATAGGTGTTTTAATCTTTTTGTGGTCGCATTCAACAATACATGCTACCGCATTCCGAGCCAAACCGTCTGCGCAGCAATTACCTGCAAAGCAATTATGCCCCGGTATCCAGCATAGGGTAATGTTGAAGAAACGTTTGGAGAAAGTGTTATCGAAGTCTTAAGAGATATAGGCCGGGTTTCTGATAGCTCTTATTCAGTACCTGTCGGCTGGTTAGTCTTATCTCATAGAGAAGTGACATACAATATTCAGAAAGCTTTTCCATTTTATTGAATGGAATTGGAATTTTTGTTTACTTTGTATAGTTACGCCATATTTCACTTGGTAACGCCATCATCTTAAGGCACGTTTGTGTTTGGGTAGAACTTCATATGAAAAAAATTATACTTACCCAGCTTAGAAAAAGCATAGTAACCCATGCCATGCGTTAGTCCAGAATGCCCATCAGAAAATAAAAATGGCACCGTTTTCACACTATTGCAGTTTATTATGCGTGAAATTTTATTCAAACGTCAATTTTTTGTTTACAATTGAGAATATAAAATCCGCGTAATATTTATTACTCTCTTAAAATGCCAACGTGATATTTAACCCTTCTGTTGGCGTATAGATCCAGACAGACCATTGGTGAAAATATTGATGAAAAATATCGTTCAACAATATTTTCCACCCCTTTCCATATATATTTCAAAAGAACCGACGGCCACAAATGCGATCAAACGTTCGGCGAAATCTAAACTATGTCTAAAGAAACGAAAAAACCGCGCATCATCGTAAGACATAGTATGTAAACTGTTTCAAGATCCAAAATTAAACCGCTTCAAAAATTAAGATTGATTTCACAGAAAATTCAGCTACACCTTAGGCATAATAGCTCGTAGGCAACGACAGAAGGGTTAATAATTGCATCGACAATATTTTGACGTTTGAATTATTTCGTGGAGTGTAGTGTAATAAATTTGGAGTCAAACACATATGGGTTGTGTGATCACATAGCCATTCTGGACTAACGCATGGCATGGGTTACTATGCTTTTTTTAAGTTACCCAGGTAAAGTTCGCGCGTGCAACTACCCTACACGGGATAGAGATTAGATGAATCAAATGTAGATGGCGGACGTATAGGGGAAATATGAGGGAATTTGTTTTTTTCAAACCAAATGTGAAAGTTTTTCTCATCACGAGATAAGATTTTGCAAAGAAATAATCATCTTTTGTGAAAATCCACCACATCTAACAAATAAGCCGACAAAGGTGAGTCAAAGATGCACAAGAACTGTCAAATGTCAGCTGTTTGGTCTTAACCGGGATGTTACCGGCGATCGTTTTTCTCGAGTCAAATTTACACGCGATACGAAAAAACGTCGCTTTAGAAAGAAAAAATCATTGCGCACTTTCATCCAACAGCGTAAATAAGCAAAAGATAACATAACCATGCGAAATAAACAGAAATTCAATTCAATATAATGGCTTTCTGAAAATTGTGTGTGTCTTCTCTATGCTATAAGACTAACCAGCCAATAGGTATTGAATAAGAGCTATCAGAAACCCGCCCATAATATATTTAAATAGCACATTTATGAAATTTAATATTGTCTGTTAATTCATATCGTCATGTGACGTATTTAACCCCCACGTGATTTTTTATTTTGCGCCATCTAACATTTCGTATATATACCAAATAAAAAACCCCCAGATCGCTTGTGGCAACACGGATTAGTATGGCAGCACTATTTAGTTCATCTTCTTGTCACCTGCTGCGCAGCATTTGTTGTAGAATAAAATTAATTGTCAAAATTCATATTTTTGTTAGTCACTGTAAATCACTGTTATTTTCTTCTTGTTCGAACTTGCAAACTGTGTAGATCCAATAAATTGTTACAAGCGGAATTTAAGTTGTCGTGTATTTTCTTGGACAAGCAGCAGAGTTTCTCTTCGGATATTTTTCGCGGACAGTGACAGTAGATGGAAGTATGTATTCACGCTGTGGATACTCCCAACCATATTATCTACAAGCTTTTGTACAGCGCCATCTATTGGGGACTAGTGGAACTAATGCATAGCATAACGAGCTTAAAGCTGCATCTTAACTGGTGCTAAATAGGGTGGTTTCACATGCAACACGAAACCGGTCGGGGAGAGCTTTTGTAGTGGCCAGCCACAGAAGAGAGAATATGTATAAGGAAACAAAAAAAAACAACGTGAGAGATGAACGAATTCGGTTGCGGAATGAGACGTGAAAGTGCAAAGTAGGGATAAAGTTGCCAAACTGGATTTTGTATGGAAGTTTTACATATTATTTTCTAAAATGTAAACATTTCTCATTGGACCAGACCGGTTTTAAATGAGGCTTTTGGCACATTGTTTTCTAAAATGTAAACATTCTTATTGGACCAGACAGGTTTAAACGAGGATTGTGGATCGTGCGGGTGTTGCGACGCAGTGTGTTTGCAGTTGCGCATGTATAGGAATAAGTCACTTTACGCTTAAACAACGTTGGGAAATATTGAAAACTTATTTTCAACGTGAGTGCTGTCTAGCCCAAACAGTACGTTTATTGAAAAGAAGTTTTGGCCGAAATGAAGCACTCACCGCAGCGTCACGTACGCAAGTTTGTGCAAAAAGTTCGTGAGACTGGCATGCTAGTGGACAACACTCACAGTCCCCGTCGTCGTACGGTGCGTACAGATGAAAATGTGGCTGCTGTAGCCCAGAGTGTGAGACTCTATCCACGAACATCAACACGCCATTGATCTCAACAGTTGAACATTTCACGCACTAGCCTGGGAAGAATTCTGCACAAAGATTTCGGATTATTCCCTTACAAGGTCCAATTGACTCAGCAATTAAAGTCGCACGACCATCCACTTCGTAATCGCTTCGCAGTTTGGGCCTTAGCTTGAATTGGACAACGATTTCGGGCGAAAAATTATTTTTTCTGATGAGGCGCATTTTCATCTCGGCGGCTACGCACGGAACACAAGATACGGCTACGTTAATTGCCGTATCTGGGGCTCGGAAAACCCGCAAGTTGTTGTCGAGAAGCCAATGTATCCACAGAGAGTGACAGTTTTGTGCGGATTGTGGAGTGGTGGCATCATTGGACCATTTGTTTTCCAAAATGAGGCTGGTAACAACGTTTCAGTCAACGGTGCGCGTTACCGAGCCATGTTATTCGACTTTTTTTTTTACTGAAATTTAAGACATGGATTTGGAGGACCTCTGGCAGGGAGAATGAAGGAAGGAGATGGCATACGTAAAATGAGACGGGACAAGTTTGCTTGTTTAATGGGAGAGGAAATCAACGGTACATTAATTGATGAGTGAATCATAAACAACCCGTCGGTAACACACTACGTTTGCATTTTATGACATAAAACAGCTCCTAACAACCACAAATTACCCGAGCAACGTAATGTTGTAGTCAATAACGTAACTATTTCGCGCAATCGAATTAAATCAAACGAGATTCGCGGCGAGGATCGTTTTCCGCGTTTACCGAATTTGACAATAGAGAATGCGCGCGTGCTACAGAACTAGCAGAACCGGATGACTTTGTCGGTGTGTGTATTGATGTGAGTGGCTGAACTAGTCGATTTTGTCGCTGTGTGCGGCAAAACTGGTCGCATTTGACGTGAGGGTACCGTGAACCGCTGAACGAGAGAGCCCATGGACAAGATTTTTCGTCCCATGTAGTGTTGTTGTTTTTACATGCAGTTTCATCATTATTTTGAAAATAAAAAGGCTCAATATTGACTAACTATGTTAGTACAACATTGAACCTATCAAAAATATTCACCTTTTAGGCAATATCCAAACCTGGTTTCGTCCACACAGCAGATTGAACGCCTTTATATTTTCAAAAAAATTGAATATACTTAGTATAGCGTTTTACGTGACAAATATTACGATTAAATAAGTTTCATCATTATGTCTACTGCATATCTACTCCATGACCTCTGGTTCATGCATGATGGCGCGCCATGTCACACAGCCCATGCCACAATCGTTGTTTTACGCACCAAATTTCCAAATCGTGTTATCAGCCGTTTTCATCATCAATGTGGCACGATAGCCCGTCGTCGGGCTTTGGCCGCCTGAATCGTTGACCTCCAATTGTCGCGGTTACGTGACCTTGTTCTCCAGTTTCGGAAGCCCAGGAGCTGGTGGGCGTCTTCACCTACAGAGTTCTCCCAGCGAGCACTCGGTCGTCCACGCAACCTCGCTCCGTCAATTCGTTGTGCGTTCATTACTTTCTTTGGCATGCGATTATCGTCCATCCGTTGTACATGCCCCACCCATTGCAAACGTTGAAGCTTCAAGATTTTCGATACTTCCAGCTCATCGTACAATTGATACAACTCATGGTTGTACCGGAGACGCCATTGATCTCTCTCGCGAACGGCCCCGAAAATTCGCCGAAGGACCTTTCGTTCCAATCGGTCTAGCAAAATTTCGGAGGTTTGGGGGAGGGTCCATGTTTCGCAGCCATAACATAGCACGGGTCGGATGATCTTTTTGTACACGCGGAGCTTCGTGTTCTTGTGCGCAAGTTTTGAATTAATTATAGGGAGGACCGAGAAATAGGTCTTTTTGGCTAGTTGTATCCGTTTGCTGGCGTCCTTGTTTTCGATTGTATCATGGCCTTTGTTTTGCTTTCGTTGATATGTACTCCAACTTCCTTTGCGGCGTTATTGAGGTTATGCAGGAGGCTTTCTGCATCACCCAATCTTCGAGACATGATGTTGATGTCGTCGTCGTACGCTGCTAATTGAGTCGACTTGATGAGTAGCGTTCCGCTGCTGTCCATATTCATCGCTCGAATTACATACTCCAAAGCAAGGTTGAAGAGCGTTGGCGCCAGCCCGTCACCCTGCTTGAGTCCAGTACGAGTTTCAAATAGGTCAGTGAGTCGGTTCTGCACCCTGACCTTCGAGACGGTACTAGTCATCGTCATCCTTGTGAGTCGCACTAACTTTGCCGGTATACCAAAATGCAGCAAAATGTTATACAGTACACTCCGATCGATATAGTCGTATGCGTGTTTGAAGTCGGCAAAGATTTGGTGTACTTCGATGTTATATTCCCAGCACTTTTGGAGTAGTAGCTTCACTGTGAAAAGCTGATCGGTCGTTGAACGACCAGGTCTGAAGCTGCCTTGATACTCGCCAATGATTCGTTCTGCGTACGGATTGATTCTCTTTTCGAGAATTTTCGATAAAATCTTATAGGCCGTACAAACTAATGATATGCCCCTGTAATTCTCACACTTCAGCTTGTCACCCTTATTGTGGATTCGGCAGATTATGCTTTTGCTCCAATCTTCGGGGATTACCTCGTCGTTCCATATTTTCAGCAGTAGCACATGTATAGCGTTGGTCAGGCACGTTCCACCATGCTCAGTAGTTCTGCTGGGATCTCGTCAACCCCGGGCGCTTTATTACGTTGGAGCGATTGTATGGCGAGACTTATCTCCTCTACTGTTGGGGGTTGAACGGGAGGGCCTGGTTCGGCTAACTGCTCAAGAGCTGGCTCCGTGGGGGATGTTGATGGTACATTGAGGAGCTCTTCAAAATGCGAGGCCATTCGTTTGCTTACGCTTTCGATGTCGATGATGTTACTATCCTTGTCCTTCCATAGGCTTGTCCTGGGTTGATATCCGTTCTTGACATAATTTATAAGTTTGTACGCCTACCTAGTGTTCTTACTGGCTAATCTTTGGTTTATTTGCTGTAACTGCTCGTCAAAATGTTTGCGTTTCTTACGTCTAATTAGCCTATTAGATAGGGAGAAATTACTTCGGAATCGCCAATAGGGAGTCGAGACCTTTCATTTGCCACCAATTTCCTTCGGCGACATGAAAATTGTCATTTCCGTCTACTGCCAGACATTTCCCGAAAGCAGCGAAACAACCACTTTGTGGAGCTGCAGCGGGAGAACGGAAGTGACTAGGGAGAAATGACTGCGGAATCGTTAAAAGGGAGTCGAGACCTTTCATTTGCCTTCAATTTCGTTCGGGGACATGAAAATTGTCATTTCCGTCTACTGCCAGACGTCACCCGCCAAGCAGCGAAACAACCACTTTGTGGAGGTGCAGCGGGAGAGCGGGGGTGACTAGGGAGAAATTACTTCGAAATCGCCAATAGGGAGTCGAGACCTTTCATTTGCCACCAATTTCCTACGGCGACATGAAAATTGTCATTTCCGTCTACTGCCAGACATTTCCCGAAAGCAGCGAAACAACCACTTTGTGGAGCTGCAGCGGGAGAACGGGAGTGACTAGGGAGAAATGACTGCGGAATCGTTAATAGGGAGTCTACACCTTTCATTTGCCACCAATTACGTTCGGCGACATGCAAATTGTCATTTCCGTCTACTGCCAGACGTCACCCGCCAAGCAGCGAAGCAACCACTTTGCGGATCTGCAGCGGGAGAACGAGGGTGACTAGGGAGAAATGACTTCGGAATCGTCAATAGGGAGTCGAGACCTTTCATTTGCCACCAATTTCGTTCGGTGATATGAAAATGTCATTTCTGTCTACTGCCGGACATTTCCCGCAAGCAGCGAAATATCCACTTTGTGGAGCTGCAGCGGGAGAACGGGGGTGACTAGCGAAAAATGACTTAGGGATCGTCGATAGAAAGTCGAGACCATTCATTTGCCACCAATTTCGTTCGGTGATATGCAAATTGTAATTTTCGTTTACTGCCAGACGTCACCCGCCAAGCAGCGAAACAATCACTTTGTGGAGCTGCAGCGGGAGAACGGGGGTGACGTGAGTTTTAATTTTGGTCTGCTGCCAGGCAGACATCTTCCGCCAAGCGGCAAAAATCGTGTTTTTCTAATACATCATTGTATTTTCGATTAATCGTATTTTCGATTAATCGTATTTTCGATTATCGTATAATCGAAACAAAATTAATCGATTAATCGATTATTTTCAATTTTTTTATTTTCGAGTGGACGGAGCCAGATTGCTTGGACGACCGAGAGCTCCATGGGAGCAATCAGTATGTCAAGACGCTCATCAGATGCTTCCGGAACTGGAGGACAAAGTCGCGTGACCGCGTCAATTGGAAGTCATCAATCCAGGCGGCCATGGCCCGACGTCAGGCTATCGTGCCATAAAGAAGAAGAACAAGTCGGAAAGACTATTGGTAATCACCTTAAACATTCGTGCCAAAATATACTCGTAAGAAATCATGATTATTAATTGCTACTGAACTTCTCACTACATATTTTGATGCAGACATTCGTGAATTATAGGTCACGCATGTTTTTTGCTGGCTGGGTACCCAACTAGCATTATGACGCATAAATCGTCATAATGCTAGTCCACAACAACCTTTACTTCATGCATCACGAGTCAGGGAAATGCTTTTGCCTGTTGTGGGCTGCGAACATTACGCTATAATGGAACCGGAACACAAGTCATAGGGATGCCCGAGAAACTATTAGCCCGAATGGAAGCACCGCCATCTAGATAGACAGGCCGGATTATCAGCTGATCTGTCAGTCGTCATGCAACACAAGTACTGCCATGGTGAGTCGTGGTCCGCGCTTAGTACTGCCAAAGTACCGCTCAGTACAATCCACAAATTGTCCACAATCCAAATACCAGTGGCTGTCAGCCTGTCATTTCGTGTGACTTGCTATGATATACACATGCCAGTGCGTTGATTTTTTAGGTAAATATGGTAAGTACGATGTTGATGTATACTATATTTTACCACTTGCACATCAAAAACACACTAAAGCAAACCATAACCTTTGTTTCGTAATAAACGCTCGGCACATTTAAGCTTTTGGGTTCCGAAGCACTGGAGTTTGTGAGCTTTAGAAATGTCAACTGTCACTGGTCACGAACGCACTTTGTCCACTCGTGGACGAACAAATTTCTGCAGTTCGGCCTGTCTATCTAGATGGCGGTGATGGAAGGGTATCTAAATTTCTGCTGCGACCTAAATTATCCTCGGTCTCATTTTAATTTAAAATTGATGTAATAATATCGCAAAAATACAAACATGAAATAAAATGCACATACGTACACCAGGTGAATGACATTTCAATTGCATTTTTTGACAAATCAGCAAATTTGCGTCGTTCTTTTTCTGTATGTATGTACATACATACGTATGTATTTGATTTTGATAACTGTCTCTTTCTAGTTGATTCCCGTGTGAAATTGCTAGAAGGATATTATGGAAGTAAAAAATTACAACAAAATCGCGCTTTAAAAAAAAATTGAATTCTTCGTTTTAGTTCAATATCTATTTCTTATGAAATTAACAACTATAATTCTTTTCAAATAAAAAAATTACTTTGTCAACTTGATCGACGCCATGAAACAGCATTGTTCTTGATCAGGGTTGGCTCCCTTGAGTACCCATTTAATATCGTAAAATCCCTATAAAATAAATATTATTATTGTTCAAAAAACGTCTGTGAAAAAAATGATAAAAAAATCAAAATATACCGCTGGGAATTTCTTGGAAATGGGTAAAGTAAAATCGTATGTGGACTTCTCTCCCTTAGTAACGGGGCACTTGGCAAATTTGCAGCCGTCACTGTCCATGCCAAGTAAAGGCAAGTCAATTTCGCTAGCCCAAAACACTCTTCCTTCAAGGGTTGGTGAATCGAAGTCTGAAAGTAGTACAATATTATTTTAGGCTGCATAAAATTAATAATAATAATATATATTAAGCGTGTTTTTTTGTAAAAAAGGTGCAGGTTAGGGTATATAAGCACAAAAAAACGATTTGGGTTAAAAGCTGTTTAGATCTATTGCACCAACCATGAACTTTGTAAAAAGCTGAAGGTTCAAAGTTGTGATAAATAAATAACCAGTAAATTAACATGTCTTACAAAAACAACAATGAACATTTAACCAATGGTTTTGGTATTAGCTCATGCTTTTTCGTGCTAGAGCGCCTCTGGTTGTCACATCTGTAACAATTCTTCCGGGTTAACTTTGGTCAGAGTACGTACCCTCGATACATTACTGGGTTTATCTGGGTTATGTTGTTATTGTCACCCCATGTAGTTACCCTAAACTAACCTACACCCGAGCACAAAAAAACACACCTATTATATATATTGGCGCAGGTATGATAAAAAAAACGATAATCTTTGAATTGTAGAATCTAACCTGGTGTGAAATCGAACTGAATTTCAGCCGAACGTCCACGCTTTATTTGACAGGCCTGGTTGCTACTAGCTTCTGGGCAGGGATTGATTCGCACTTCGTTGATTTGGCAGTTACCAACTGAAAAAGAATAGAAGTCAAAATAATAATGCAAAAGTTAAACACTGAAATGAAGACTTGGCGTCGTCAACAATATGCAGCAGACATAAAGTATGGCGACTATGAAAACGGGCTTATAGCTCATAAAAGCCAAGGCTAATTTCCTCCGCTCTCCTCCGGCTAAAAGTTTTTTTCGGGCGTACCTACGCACATAGGTTGTGCGTCATCAATAGAAATACATTTGTATGGAATTTGGTTGAAATTAGTGCACAAATAAAAGTTTTTCTTGGAAGAACCTAATTTGGGGGGTTGGGTTTGTATGGCAGCCCCATCACTCCATGATCTGATTTGACTTATACTTATGTACGTTTGGTGTCATTAATAGAAACACATTTGTGTGAAATTTAGTTAAAATTGGTGCACAAATAAAAAAGTTTTTCTCAGAATAACCTGATTTGGGGGGATGGGTTTGTATCGCAGCCCCATGACCCCATGGTCTGTTTTGATCCATTCTCACATATGTTGTGTGTCATCAATAGAAACACATTTGTGTGGAATTTGGTTGAAATCGGTGAACAGATAAAAAAAATCTTATAAGAACTTGATTTGGGGGGTTAGGTTTGTACAGCAGCCCCATGACCCCATGGTCCGATTTTACCGATTCAAACATAAAAACTGCCTGCAGCAAAAAGAAGCATTTGCGCAAAATTTCAACTTCATAGCTTTTAAATTGGCCGAGTAAAACGCGTAGCAACAGTCGGACAGACAGACAGACGGACATCGCCCAATCGACTCCCCATGTTATGCTGATAATGATATACACTCCCAATCAATAGGATAGTTCCACTTGAAAAATGGCTGTATCTCGGTAAGTTATAACGGTATTTTCTTCAAAGTTGGTGACAATATTTTCAGTAGCCTGCCTGTTCTTTGAATAACAGAAGGTCTCAAATCCGAAGTCCCGTTAGGATTTTCTTGCGAGAATTCTTAAAAACCGTACAAATGGTGAAGTCAATAGGATAGTTCCAGTGGAAATAAAACATGAAATAACGGTACGAAGGGATAATTTTACTTTGAAAAATGTATCTGGCTATAATTAGAACACTATTTAAGTAATTTGAGCTCAAAAACTTAATCTGGGATAGAAGTGTACAGGTTTTAACGGTAAATTAAGTTGATTTGTTCCCGGAGTCCTCTAAACGTACGCCAAATAGCTTCAGTGTTCTTAAACTATCGTCTAAACGGTATAGATCTTGATATTAAGATCTAGGAAGTATGAAGGTCTTTCCATAACCTTGATTAGTTGGCCTTGAAACCAATCTTTTATCAGTCTTGCTTCATAATAAATTGGTCTCATTATCTTGTTAAAATCTTATAGGAATGGCATGGAAAATGTCGGTGATTTTAAGAATTTTAGTCAGCCCCTAGTAAAGATCGCCATAGACAGCGGGATTAACCCGATTAACCCATTAACGCCTGATGTTACATATGTAACAGTAAGAAATTCTTTATTTGAAACGCCTCCTAAAGGAATAGGAAATAAATTTTGCACTAAAAAGTATTTCATCCTGTACTGGACACAATTAGCAAAGCATACATATCAATTTGGCTCAAATTGAGTTACTTTTGTGGAATTTACAGAGGTTTCTTTCTGATGGTTTCTTCGATGTTGAACAAAATCGTCACGAATGCAAAAGTAGTAGAGGAATTTTTGTATGAAAAAATAATGGTATGTTATTACATGGCCTTTTTGAAACGATACAAAAAATAAATGAAATAAATATTATTTGTAGTTTTCGTTTTTAAATACTTTTATAACACTGTTACATGTAACATCCGTCCTGATATGCGGACAATGCATTTCTTGTATACGAGGTATACGAGTATATACTTTTTTAGTGTTTCTTTTTTTTATATTTTATGTGTTTTTATACGATCGTCCGGATTTATTTTCGAAAAAGGAGTCCGGATTCCCCCGGATTAACGAAATTGTTTAAAAGGATATATTTTGAGCTACAAAGGAAGAAATTGTTTCTAATGTAGCCCAAATTATAGACAAGGAGAAATTATAGGCTCTGTATTTAGTACTATGTATTTAGAGAAATTGCACGGATAGACAAATTGACAAACAATTTGAAACAATAATTTTATAATTTACTGGCAAATCTTCCATAATCCTCAAAATCTGTATTAGTAACTAATGTAGTTCTATAAACTTTTTCTCATTCACTACCTGTAAAATCTATTTGTTCTGTGGGTGTTCAAGAAACTTCTCAGAAAGAAAAAGAAAACAACAACTCCACAAACAACAACACATATATAATAAAAGAAAAAGTTACAATATTAGACATAATATTTTTGTAAATCTGTTCACTTTTCGCACACATTTCGTATTATTTCTACGTTATTGTGGTCTTATCTACATTCAAAAATTCTTGTAAAATATCGGCTATTTTTCGATTTATTAAAAAAAAATTACTAAAATGCTTTCTTTTTGAAAAACAAAAATCAAAAATTTACCTTGAATACACTTTTCCCATATCACGCCTGATGTTATATATATATGATATATACTCCTCAAAACAAAATAAGGGCCACCTATGTCCGTTGACTTAAACAACGTCTTTTGGCGAATTTTTAGTGTGATAATTATTTTCAAAAATGCCATTCTGTACCTGAATGTGATGTGAGTTATCACAGTATCATTCGTTAACATTAGCTTTAACGGAACTGTCTTAAACAGTACTTTTGGGGTCACGAGTCATACATTTGGTAGTTTTGTTTATTTCTCATTTTGATTACGAATTAGTTTTCGCCAAGTTCTTTAAACGCAACATTAGTTGTTGCTCTTTTAAAGATAAGGAGAACTGTAAAATACAAAATCCAACAATTCGGCGCCATTTAAATTTAAATGCTTCGTCCAGAGCCTTAGAAATGTCGGAGGAAGGTCGTTCGCAACGTTCCGCGGCCCTGCAATCAGGGTATCCGCGAAGAGCCATTTAAAATCTTTGGAACCGTTACCAGGAGACAGGAAATGTCTCCCGTCGTCATGGTTCAGGCCGAGTTCGAATAACCACCCCCGCAGAAGACCGATATGTGAGACTTTGTGCGCGAACCATTAGTGCTCGTAGACTACAAAGTAGGCTATTAAGGACGACTGGGACCATTGTTAGCCCTCAAACAATCAGAAATCGTTTGCACGAACACTAACAGTGGTCAAGGAAACGTGTTACCAGAACAGAACAGGGCAGGACGCATCGTACGAATCGTTTAAGATTTGCTCGTCGACATATCCAATAGGACATGTAACAATGGCGCAAGGTGCTCTTCTCGGATGAGTGCAAAGTAAAAATTTTTAGTGACGACCGATATCGGTATTTTAGACCAAGCTGTCTTAATTCCATAAATTAACTCTTCTTTAGAGTCGTATTGTTTACCACTACTGTAAACCTCCCGAACAAATGTTTAATGCCAGGGGAGATGGGCACCCAGTCTAACAAAGCCACATTTTTCTCCTCAATAAGCGATTTAACCACCCTCGCTGTATGAATTGGGGCAAGATCATGTTGCAATATCCAAGGATCGCCTCCGTACATGACATTTATCATAGGGATTTCCTCTTCTAAGAGCTGTTTATAAGATGAACTGGTTTGGTAACCTCGTAGAATGACCAAGTCGATAGTTCCATGATATGATATGGCTCCCCACACAATAACGGAACCTATTCGGAAGTGACGGCGTGACAGGTACATAGGGTCCTTCCTATATAATCATGATAGTAGGAGAACCCATCTGAACCGTCCACACAAAGCCGTTTTCCATCCGTAAATATTACCTGCCTCCATTGTGATGTCCAGTTCATGAATCTTGAGGCGAATTCCAGGCGCTGTAGGCGATGTTGCGGGGTCAAGGCTATTTTTTTCTTTAATCGTAAACGTTTTAAGCAAGATGAAGATCTAAGAACTCGTTGGATGGTCCTTACACTTGCTGATAACACAAAAATCTCCCCAAGCTTACGCGCAGTAAAGGGCGAGTTCGAGGCTTCTCTTAAGAGACTTCGCCTTGATGCACCGGAAATCGCTTTTTTTTCTGCCTCCTGCGTATCGTCGGCCATAATTTCCACTATCTCGTATAAAATTATTAACAAGGTTCAAGCTCCGCTGAATCCGTATTGCAGTTTGTCGGTTTGAATATCCTTCTTGCTTTAGTATGAAAACTGTCGCCTTTTCCTCGGCAGAAAATTGATTTCCTTTTGACATTATCCACTATACGACTCACAGAGTATAACGCGAAAAAAAATGTTTCCACAAACACTTCTCACCAGGACGAGATAACTCTTTAAAGTAAGTGAACCTATACAATTGTCGCAGTGGAAATTGCGATTTTCATTTTTAAAAATTCCGTTAGCTATGCGAGTTGCTTAATAGAAATGTAATATTTATTAAAATAACCGTTAGTTGAGAGAGCATTATTTAAAAATTATTTCCGATCAGAGTACATAGAAATTATATAATTTTAAAGGAAAATATCCATGAACCTAAGCATTTGTCGCGCAGTGTATGTACATAATTCCGAAATCGTTGCACTCACGTTATCTATCAAATTATATTTTAAAATTCGCTGGCTGACTTTGAAAATATAATAATTTGTTGAATAAATGTCAGATTTCAGAACTGGTTTTTAGTTCTCTTCAACACTCAAAAGATTTTTTCAACGCCGTTTCTATATCGATGGCCAGGTTTCTTAGTACCTCATCATCATCATCAATGATGTGCCGCCTGAATTGTTGACCTCCAATTGTCGTGGTGACTACGTGACCTTGTCCCCCAGTTTCGGAAGCCCAGCAGCTGGTGGGCGTCTTCACCTACGGAGTTCTCCCAGCGAGCCCTCGGTCGTCCACGCAACCTCGCTGTCAATTCGTTGTGCGTTCATTACTTTCTTTGGCATGCGATTATCGTCCATCCGTTGTACATGCCCCACCCATTGCAAACGTTGAAGATTTACGATTTTCGTTACTTCCAGTTCATCGTACAATTGATACAACTCATGTTTGTACCGGATACGCCATTGATCTCGCTCGCGAACGGCCCCGAAAATTCGCCGAAGGACCTTTCGTTCGAATCGGTCTAGCAAAATTTCGGAAGCTTGCGTTAGGGTCCATGTTTCGCAGCCATAACATAGCACGGGTCGGATGATCGTTTTGTACACCCGGAGCTTTGTGTTCCTATGCGCAAGTTTCGAATTAATTATAGGGAGGACCGAGAAATTGGTCTTATTGGCTAGTTGTATCCGTTGCTTCATTTCGTCGGTTTCGTTGGCGTCCTTTGATAAGTTATAACTCAGATATAGTTGAAGTTGTCTACATACTCGATATTAAGGTCCCCCATTGTGATGCTTGAATTTGATGGCGTCCTTGTTTTCGATTGCATCATGGCCTTTGTTTTGCTTTCTTTGATATGTAGTCCAACTTCCTTGGCGGCGTTATTGAGGTTATGCAGAAGGGTTTCTGCATCACCCAATCTTCGAGACATGATGTTGATGTCGTCGGCGTACGCTACTAATTGAGTTCACTTCGATCGATACTGTCGTATTTCAGCTTGAAGTCTACAAAGATTTGGTATACGTCGATGTTATATTCCCAGCACTTTTGGAGTAGTAGCTTCACTGTGGAAAGCTGATCGGTTGTTGAACGACCAGGTCTGAAGCCGCCTTGATATTCGGCAATGATTCGTTCTGCGTACGGATTGATTCTCTTTTCCAGAATTTTCGATAAAATCTTAAAGGTCGTGCAAACCAATGATATGCATCTGTAATTCTCACACTTTATCTTGTCATTCTTTTTGTGGATTGGGCAAATTATGCTTTTGCGCCAATCTTCGGGGATTACCTCGTCGTTCAATATTTTCAGCAGTAGCACTTGTATAGCGTGGGTCAGGCATGTCCCACCATGCTTCAGCAGTTCTGCTGGGATCTCGTTAGCGCCGGGCGCTTTATTACTTTGAAGCGACTGTATGGCGAGACTCACCTCCTGTACTGTTGGGGGTAGAACGGGAGGGCCTGGTTCGGCTAACTGCTCAAGAGCTGGCTCCGTGGGGGATGTTGATGGTGCATTGAGGAGCTCTTCAAAATGCGAGGCCCATCGTTTGTTTACACTTTCGATGTCGCCTGTCTAATGTTCTTACTGGCTAATATTTGGTTTATTTGCTGTAACTGCTCGTCAAAATGTTTGCGTTTCTTACGTCTAATTAACTTATAAGATACTCGCCGAAGTTCAATGTATCTTTCTTGCTTGGCTCGAGATGCGCGTTGTGTGTATTGGCGATAGGCTTCGTTTTTCGCCTCAAACGAGGTCCTGCATTCGATGGCAACCGATTTCTTACTACCTATTGGGTTAAAACCGGTTGTTGGCCGGTTTTTAAGTAAAACAAATACTGCATTGAGGAAATATATAACGATTCAAATTTGAATTTGAATCGTTTGAAATAAAACGACATAATTTCACATTCCATATAAAAACTCGCTTGCTTAACGTATACGAAACAATATATCTTAATTTTGCATGTCCTAAGTAGGCATAGGTGTAAAATCACGACAAATTATTTCGCCAATGCCAGCTTATCCACCTGTCATTTTTTTTTATATGAAGTTTCGTTACCCAAACCTGCACGGAATAACCAAGAAAACACACCTATTGTTTCGTATACGGCAAGCAAGCGAGTTTTTATATGGAATGTCAAATTATGTCGTTTTATTTCAAACGATATTCTAAAACTCTCTATTGTCGTTTTATCGGATGAACCTATTTTAACTTCTCTCAACATGTTTTTAAAATCTTTCCAGCTACTTAGGTTAGGTAAGGTTCAGGGGCCGCTAGGTCTACACCCAGCGCACTTACACCAGAATTTGGTCCATTGTGATACCACTGAGAGAATCGTGCCTCTACTAACCGCTTATGACAGGGAACCATCCCGTACTAACAATATATCTATTGAGCAGTATCGGGCTCACATCACGAAGGTCATCGGTATCATAAAAATACCTTGCGCCCAGAAAACGCCTCCGTTTCTCGGACAGGGCGGGACAGTGACAAAGTAGGTGGTGCACACTCTCTTCCTCTTCTTCGTCATCACAACTTCTGCCAAAAGACGTTGTGAGGAATTCGGAGTCTTCTTGCGTGCTCTCCAATAGGGCAATGTCCCGTTATTACCCATACCACGATGCGAATATGCTTTCTGTCCAGGGACAGTAGCATCTTTGAACGGACGTTGGCCAGATCATTCTTGTCGTTGCGCAAGTCCAGCCATTAATCCACCTTGCGTTGGTCCTGTGCTCTGCAGTATCATCTATTATCACTGCACAGTTGATAATAGGTATTTTCAAGTTGGCGCGGCTGTCTTCAGCGTTACTTGCTGACGCATATAATGCCAAGTCATTTGCGTAGCGATTGCCTACAAAGCCACTTTGGCCCGGTATCTAGCATAGAGTAATGTTGAAGAAGCGACCCATCTCTCTAAGTAATGCGCGGTAATTTTCAATAGTTCTTGATGTGGTTAGCACTGAAGCAAGTGATCGAATTGCAGGCTGACTATCGGTAAATACAACGATGTCTTTACAAGTGACGACGTGGCAGCCCAACCAGGTTAGGGCTTCGAATATCGCTGTAACCTCCGCTTGGAGGACGCTACAGAAATTGGGAACGCGGTAAGACAAATTGATATTTAATTCATCCGAGTAAATTCCCATACCAACATCCGCATCCGTCTTGGAGGCATCAGTACAGATTGCTTGACGGGATCAAGCTGCAATGGTTCCTACCAAAAAAGTGATTGGGAACAATGTAATCCGTCGATGGGGGCAGGTTAAAGTTCCGAAGTATCGACGAGTGCCCATAATCCAGCGCTCGCCATAGGCCACTTTCACGTAGGCGTAAGGCCGTGAATGCAGCCATTTGTTGACTAAAAACGTCCAATTGGAGCAGTCCGAGCACCATATCTAATCCGAATGAAGGTGTCGTTCGAAAAGCTCCTGTTATGAGAAGAGAAGCCAACCTTTGAACTTTAGCCAGCAAATTATAATAGGTAGTGGTGCTCGGTGCCATCCACGACACACTAACTCCGTAAAGCAATATAGGCCGCACAATAACGGTATACATCCAATATAAGGCTTTTGGCTGTAAGCCCCAGGTCTTCCCGATAGCTCTCCTGCACGAGTACAGTGTTATAGTAGCTTTATTCACCCTTTCTTCGATGTTGGGCTTCCATTTTAATTTCTTATCTAAAATCAGACCCAGAAACTTCGCCGTGTCAGAAAACTCAAGTTGAACGCCTCGAAGTCTAGGGAGGTTAATAGAAGGAATCGTCCGTCTTCTCGTAAAGAGGACTAATTCCGTTTTGGATGGATTAATTCCGACACCACTGAAATCCCAATCCGTTAGAATAGTCAGGGCGTTGTCTAATAGCCCACTTCCCCCTAACGGATGACTTTGCATCCGATATCTTCCAAGTTCAGAAGCAATTGATTTATGGCTATATTCCAAAGTAAAGGAGAGAGAACCCCTCCTTGTGGGGTACCTGTAGATTACGAAGAGCATCTATAATCGCACTGTGTTTTATAATTTTAAAAGCCCCCTCAATATCTAGGAACACCATCATCGTGTATTCATTACGATGATTCTTCTATATAAGTGACCAGCGGCTTCAGCGAGAGAGTATCAATTAATCTCTCTAGCAGTTTCAGCAAAGTCGATGAAAGGCTAATGGGCCGGAGGTCCTTTGGACTTGCATGCGAGCTTCTACCCGTCTTTGGAATAAAAGTTACTCTCGCTTCTCTCCATATAAGAGGAATGTGAACTAAATTCAGACATGACTTAAGGATGCACTCAATCCAAGGATACGTAATATCAGGACACTGTTGCAAGTCCGCTGGTATAATACCATCAGGACCGGCTGATTTAAAGCGATCAAAGCTAGATATCACCAACATTATTTTCTCACGATTAAGAATGGATGAAGTGTCGCACGACTCTGTGCGACTTATGGGGAAGTTAGGTAAAGCAACCGCTGAGCTTCCAGGAAAATGTGTATCAAGCAAAAACTCGATAGTTTCAATACAAGAAGATGTCCATGATCCGTCCTCTTTTAAGAGAAAGCTTGGTATGGATGGGTTAGACGCCAAGGCTTTCCTGAATCTATATGTCTCGGAAGACCCCTCTATTTGTTCACAGAAGCTTCTCCCACACTGCGCTTAGCTTTCCTAAGCTCTTTTTTTAAAGAACTCTGATGTCTCTTATAGGATTGCCAATCCGACTCGAGCCCTTAGCTTTATTAAAGCTTCTCCTACACACGACTCTTAATTCGGAAATCTTCGAACTCCATCAAGTCGGGTTTTTCTTACCTGCGTGTGATATGCTAGAACATGATGCTGTAGTCGCAGCCTTCATAGCCTCAGTGAAGCGGTTCACCATATCGTCCAGTTGCTGCTCATTGCATGGAGTATTTGGAAGCGAAGCCAGGTCTACGAGAAGACTATTTCGAAACCTAGGCCAGTTTGTCTTCCTGCGATTTGGAGCGAGCGGGACCACATCCAAGCGCCCAGCAAGACTGAATTGCAGATACCGATGATCATAGAAGGAGGGCTCCGCCGACACTCTCCAGTCGTTGATTAAATGCATAACATCCTTCGATGCAAGAGTGACATCCAGAACCTCTTGTCTGTTCTTTGTGACGAAAGTAGGCTCGCGACCCACATTGCAAATAAGGAGATTAGTTCCCAGAAAATATTCGAGAAGTCATTCACCTCGGTCTGTTGTGTCCGAGCTGCCCCAGATCACATGATGCGCATTAGAGTCGCATCCAACGATTACACTAGTGCCCGAAGACGTTGCTACCGCAACGGCTTCCATTAAATTCGGCGAAAGTAGAGTGCCATCATGGGGCATATATACCGAGGCTACCCACAGTATCTTACCCTGTAGCTCCAGGCAAACAAAGACAGAATCCCTGTCACTAAACTTATGCAACAAAAAAGCCTTGATGGTTCTTTTTACAACAATGCAGGATCGCGGTGTCCCCTGCCCTGTTATGTAAAAGGAATCATAGTCAGAACAGTTCAGACCCTTTTCGAGATTCTCAGCAACCCAGGGTTCCTGAGAACAATCAACACAATAACGTCCATGCCTTGCGATAGACGATAAGTAATGGCAGCTGACGCTGCTTTTGCATGGTAGAGATTGATCTGCAAAAACCTTACCATTATGATCTCTCCACCACCGTTACATTCTCTTCTCCATCTGTATCAGATTGGAGACGGCTGGGACGCAGTATCCAAGGCAGCTAAGTCAGAGCATAGGGAGACGCAGTCATCTTCCACAACCTCTTCAGCAGACAAGGAATCTGCCACAGGAGAACAATCAGTAGCGGGGGGGTCGGCACTTATAAGCTGTTCAGCGGGGGTTGATACTGCCCGCTACTTAAAATTGCATTACATTGCATCAGAATCACATCTGATCTTCGTGTAAAATTTTAATTCCTTTAAGCGGAGATCCTATTAATGAATAACGATCCTAATAACCTGGAAAACTGCATTTGCATTTCCTTAGAATTCACGATAATTTTGGAAATATTTTTCCATTAAAATTTCCATCACAAGTTTTTGTTGTATCAAAAATTTAATTTAACTTGTAAATGATTATGTGATTGTTTTATTGATTAAAATTCACTAAAATGCAAACAAGGCTTAGGATGAAGAAACAATTTTCAAATTTAAAGACATTACCTATTTCCTAAAAAAAGCAAAAAATCGTTATTAGTCGAGATTTTCGAAACATTGTACAGTAAAGATTCTCAAAAATTTTGGAATTTTGAAATATTTTTAAGAAAGGGAAAAATCTCGACTTGGGTTGTCGAGATTTTAAGTCAACTTTGAGTATCACTCCCGGAAACTAAACGTTTATATGTTATTATTAATATTAAATTTTGAATCCCTCCTTGATTTCCCAAGAAAGTGGACACATGTTTGGGACTATTCGACGCTAGAAAATTTATGCCGTAAATAACTTCTGGATTATTACATGAAGGTTTCAAAAGCAATTCGTTTATGGCGACAAGATTTTTACCTTAATAAATACTTCTTAAGCTACACAAACAATTTATTAAGGTGGTGAATTCAAATTGCAGCCATATAGACAAAAACACAGAATGCTGTAAAAAACAGTCACCTTCAAAGTAAAACATTTTTTTCTGTTGACTGTAGTGTGGGCTGACTGTATGACTGCGACAGACGGACATAAATTAATTTTATAACGTTTTTTTTAAAGAAATTTCCTAAAAAACCCTAAAAATTAACCAAATGAAGCTCCTGATCAAGAGTGGGATTTAAGTCGTTTTTTTTCTGGAACCTAGTCCTGTCGTAAATCGGGGTAAAACGACAAATGGCGACCGGAAATGCCCTCGCCTTTTTTTGCAACGCTACGTTTTAATTTAGCATAGTCAATGAAGGTTGCTGTCTCTGACGATAACCTTTGGTTATTTACTTTCTCATACGTCTTGTATTTGATCTTAAATAATTACAACAAAAATACTATGTCATCACATCACAGATAGTATCAAAGTAAATACAGTTCACGTTCGGATTGTTTACTTTATTTTTATTAACTATATCCGGTGAAGACACATCCTATTTAGTGTTGTTCATAAACCTACGCGTGTTTAATGGTCCAATTTAGAGAATTCTAGCGACTCGTAAGCTCGCGTGTTTTTGAGTTTCTGATAATTGTCCTGCACTATTATACGAATAACTTCCATAGTTCACTCTAATTAGCATTGGGGTCAATCGAGGTCTAATCAAAATGTTGAATTAACAAAAAGTATATTCACCGATATTTGGACAAGGTTTAAAATTTACTACATCAGCCAACGCAATACCGACAAGTAACAAAAGCACAAATGACAGTAACACTTTCATTTTAAAAATCTCACTACGTTCTACCACTGCGACCGAAAAATGTACAACCAACCGACCACGGCAAGTTTCAACCCTCAACTGAACCAACGAAATTCTGCAGGTCAACTTTATCTTGTTCGGGTGATCTTGTCACAACGATGTTGTGAACATTGAACCGTATCTTTCAAGATTTCCATTTTACGATCATGAACTATTTATATTTCGTGTTCACGTTATCAGCTACAATTCCCCGAAGGGACAGTCTAATTACTGTACTGTTACTCAGGGACGTACCGAGCAAACATTTGTTGGGGGTGGAAAGTAGAATTTGCCGACTACATTTTGAAAATTCACCAATTACATATTATATTTTGAGTGTTCATGTAAACGTCGAAAAATACAAACCCAGAAACACGAAGGATTGTATGAAATATACAGGGTGTCTCACGACTCATGGTTGAATTACATATCCCGCGTCAGCACCAGCATCGGCAGAGGCATCGGCATCAGCAGAAAAATTTCAATTTAGAACACACGCATTTGCCTTTAATGACCCACATTGACAGCAGCATCGGCAGAAGCATTTTTTCTGCTTCTGCCACTGCTGTCATTGTGGGTCATCAACGGCAAATGCGTGTGTTCTAAATTGAAATTTTTCTGCTGATGCCGATGCCTCTGCCGATGCTGATGCTGACGCGGGATATCTAATTCAACCATCACTTTATTAGGGCATTGCCTCATTTAATAAAACGATTTACTTATTGGGCATATCCAACGCCATCTAGATATATCATAGCCGCAACTCAGCTGTACAATGACGTCATAGTTTAGCTCTTAAATTTTGGATTTACACGAACAAACAACAAGCATTAAAAACAAGAACAATGTAATTTCAGATCTTAATTTGACGTTTAAGGCTTCATTCAAACGACGCGAAAATGGCTCGCAAGCTCGAGACATAAAATGCATTGGGTGATATGGGAAGCTCATGACGAGCGATAGCCGTGCCACTGTCAAAACACGGCCCGCGAGCCGTGAGTTTGCGGGTTGTGGTGCACGATATGTGAAAACACGTCTCGCTAGTTGTGTTTTGACAGCGGCACGGCTCTCGCTCGTCGTGAGCTTCCCATATAAGCCTATGCATTTGTATGGCTAAAGCTTGCGAGCTGTACGGCTCGTAGTTTGAATGAAGCCTTAGAGTCTACATTGCGGCCTTAATATCTAGATGGCGTTGGCATATCTATTTGAAAGTGATAGTTGAAATAGATTACGCGCATCAGCAGCAGCATCGGCAGAATTTCATAGCAGACAAATATGCTGAATGCCAAGTCTTCTGCTCAACATTTTTGTCAGCAATGTAAAATGCATTGTGCTTGACATTTCGCGATGCCGATGCTGCTGCTGATGCGCGTAATATATTTCAAGCATCACAAATAAAATATAAAAAATATCAAGTAGTTAAAAATTATTTTTTTTTTTAAATTGCAAAGTGTTTGAATAAGGATATGTTAACAAATATATGAATTCATATAAGGTTACTAGATATGTACTTTAACGAATAAGAGAACCCTTTAGGAAGCCCTTAAGCGTTTGCTTTTTGAGTGACTATGAATAGTATCAGTCCCTTAAGGGTTACCTTAAGTATAAATGGGGACCATGAATTTCGTCCTTAATTTACTAAATGATCGTTCCATCAAGGCTGATTTTACTGGACATGTCAAAATAAGCTGAATAATCTTGTAAGCTTTCGGTAAATGTGCTTAGTTGGAACGCCTCCCTCGCTATCTCCCCAAAATTTGAGTTTCAGCATGAAGGCATTCTCCTCTGAAATAAAATAAGTTTAGATCGCCACAGTTACTAAGATTATCATGCAATTTTTCCTATCGGCCGGAATTTGAAATCTGTCTTGAAATGGTTGGAGCAGTTTGACTATTTTTTCCAATTCTTCTGTGGACTTTATATTCACCGGACATATTTTCAACATATCACCTATACACTGCGTTTCACTTGAATAGCACACTCTATACATTAAATTTATTTTCTTAATATCTTTTAAAAAAAATGAAGACAACAGATATTTTGTATTTTTTATTTGTCATTTGATAAATTAGCTTTAATTTGAAATAAAAAAATTCGAGTTTTTCCAACATGTAATCTTAGAAAAAAAAATGTAAAACACCAATGAAAAAAGACATAAATTCTGTTTCACTTGAATAGCACACTTTTTTAAAACTTATTTTAATTAACTTTTTATGCAGTGAGGATAACTTATTATTGTTCAGAATACAATTTGAGATCAATTTGAATTGAAATCAGTAATTTTAGTAATGGGTTGAGGGTTGCAACACCCTGCATATGGAAATTATACATGCATATATGTTTGGATGAGTATGCTTGGTTTAATTAAATCTTGTTAAATCTTTATTAGTATAAAGTATATTTCCATCGGACTATTAATCAATGTATCTCACACAAGTTGTCCAATATCTGTTCAGACGTTCCAACTTGTTTGAATGCTTTTTCAACTTCAAACTATCCGGCGAAACCAGATACTGCGGCTAGTAATAAATAAAATAGTTAAAATACTCGTACATGCAACCGAAACGCGGAATAGCTCTGTTAATAAGTATATTCATTCAATTATATACTTTTAATATTGCAAGTTTCAAATGTTTATATCTTTAAACATCGACAGGTATTCTTTTATAAATTTATTAATGCCGAAAATCTCAAGACACCCCCACACTCCCCTAGGCTACCACCCTGCTGTTAATTGCCTTCTTATAATATGAAAGGCACAATGCTTGTCTTCCAGCCTCTAAAAAAGCTCTCGTCGTCCGGTTTTTTCTTATACATAGTGTCGAATTGGCCATTGGGTGGTTTCAGATTGTAAGACGAAACCGGATGGGTAAACTTGCACGACAAGAACCATCGTTCTTACAATGTGAAATGCACAATGCTTGTCTGCTGGCCACTACAAAAGCTCTCGCCATCCGTTTGTTTGTGCTAATAATTCTCTCTCTCGCCATCCGTTTGTTTGTGCTAATAAACGGACGGCGATAGCTTTTGTAGTGGCCAGCAGACAAGCATTGTTCATTTCGTATTGTAAGAACGATGGTTCTTGTCTTGCAAGTTTACCCGTCCGATTTCGTCTTACAATCTGAAACCACACATTGGATAGCCCTTTTCACAACCGTTCTTCTACTATATGTATAAAGATTTTGGGGAAGACTGTTATATACACTAGTCTCATAAAATTAAGCCAAAATATGGCCATCAAACGGCAAAAATCCTACATCGAACATTTTTTTGGATTATGATTGGGGATGGTCCCCAGATTATGAGATAAAAAGTCCCAACCGATAGGGGGTTGGCAACCTTAAAAAAAGGGGAAAAGGGGGTCTTTTTTTTTGCGATTATTTCAAAAACGACAACAGATAGAGAAAAATGACATGAGAACGAAAATTACTACATCAAATTACCACGCATACGAAGTGACCCAAGCCAACTTTGTTCTACAGTTTATAAAATGAGTAGTACGCAGCACAAACTCCTGATGGAGATGTATGGGAGATACCCTTAGTTTTTATCCGAATGAACTGATTTTCGGTGGGTGGGGTGAATATGACCTCCAATTGCAATAAACCAAAATTTAGCACTCTGCTCGAATTTCAGGGGAAGTTATGGACATGCCGTTTTGACAAATTCAAAAGGGGGGATAATGGGGGTCCTCGATCGGAGCGACTCAGTGTTTACCTTAAAATGATCTTGAACTTATTGTGAATACTTATACAAAATTTTACGGCTGAACTACCATTCTTTCTAAAGTTATGGAGCTTTTAAAAAGGTCTGAAATGAAAATATTCTAATTTATTTTTTAGTCTAGCGCCGAAATATTTAATTACTCGTAAACTCGAATGTGTTATATTATTGCAAATATCATTATGTAGTTTTTTCGTTCTCAAACCATTTTTCTTTATCTTTTGTCGTTTTTGAAATACATAATCACAAAAAAAAAAACGAAAAAACCCCTTTCCCCTTTTTTTTAAGGTTGCCGACCCCCAATCGGTTGGGACTTTTTATCCCATAACCTGGGGACTATTCCCAACCATAATTCAAAAAAAAATCCGATGTAGGATTTATACCGACCAAATATCGTAATTTTCTTAGGGCTCCAGTACACAGTCATATTTGGTAATATTTATATTATAATATGCTTAAGCCTACTTGATTTCGCTTACTGCACGTCTAAAAATTTATACTGAATGAATCGAGTAGGCTTAGGCATATGACATACATATTATAATATAAATATGACTGTGTAATGGAGGCCTTAGACTACACATCCATAATCACGAATCAGCGAAAAAATTGCATGCCTGCGTTTTTAATCTGGTGCCCCCGACAAATATCAAATAGTGAAATGGTCCTGCATGTACAAAAGATGAATAAGAAGTCTTAGCATAATTTCATGTGAGAATATTCTTCACAAGTAGGCACTTGCACATGAGACATGAGACTACGTCCGACGATGTTTGTCGCCATCGTTCAGACGTCATCCGTTTCCTGGTGGTCATTGTTTGGCTATTAGATGCACACTTGAGCTAATAAAGTTAAAATCACATAGACAGTCGGCGTTTAGTGATAAGATAAGATATTTAAGGTCAAACTACACTCGGGGACAAAAAGAAACAGACATTTTGACATGTATATGTCTTTGCGGAGGCTACCTGAGAAATACTGGGTGTCGTTCCGTGAAAAATCGTCACGAAAAACTGTAACGAAAACGTTTCACGCTTAAAATCGACCTTCCCGTAGTTCGATCTTCACCAAATTTGGTACACATTATCCTTTGATCGCTCTGACTCAGAATCGACAATCACTATTTCGATAAGTTGCGGGAATAGCGGTAAATTCACCATTGAAGCGAACGAAAATTCATCTTTCAATTGGTTCTCCTGGCTCTCCCCGTGGACCGATGTCGACGAAACTCGGAGGGAAGTTAAGTGGTGCGATCCTTAATATTTTGGTGCCAGCACTTTTTATGAGGAAGATGTCCTTGGGCACAAAATGTCCTTTTTTCTGTGGGAATGCATTTTAGACATTATGTATAAGGATATGGATATCAAAATACAGAATCCGTTGTGACGACTCTTGCAAAATCACGACAAATTGATTTTGAGTTTTGTTAAAGGATATTACAACCAAAAAGGACATTTTTCTAGCATAGCAAACAGAGTATGGGCATTATAGGTGTCGTTCGAAAGGTGATATTTGAGGCACTGTATGTGATCGGTTTCAAAATATTTTTTTTTTTTTTAAAAGAAAAAAAATATCTCATGTCTCAGGACCATGGTCCCAACCGTCGTCAATTCCTTCCAAAAAGTCAACAACGACCACCAAACCGCCATGACCACACTGCGCCTTATCAGTACGAATAATTTTAGTGATCATCATCCTCTGGTCTATAGCCATCACACAGTGCAGTATAGTTACGTGGAGACGTGCAACGGATGGCTGATGCAAATGCCTGGTACAATTGTAAATGGCGAGCAGGTATAAATTGAATTTTCGATTGCATTATGCGTGCACTTTCGAATTTGTCACATGTAAAAAAAGAGGCATCCAAAATGCATACGATTTATCGCGTAAATTTACGAAGAGTAGAAAATCAATAGTCGTTTTAGTATGATCACCAAAATCAAAAGAATGTTCAGGTAACTAAATAAAAAAGAAAAAACATTCGGCCCTGTTGCGACTCGAAAACACCACCCCATGCACCAAACACCTATCACCCAACCTGCTCGGCTATGCCGACCTCGAAGATGGGGAGTAAATCTCGTGATCATCACAGATTATCCCGCACAGGTCGGTGCATGCAGGCAGAACATAATTGCCATTGTGGTCGTCGTCGTCATCGTTAGTTGAACAGCTTCTGGGCAACGGAAGATGTATTGTGTGTTCGGACGGAGCGTTGTGTGACGTAGCGTTGTGGGACGGAGCGTTGTGGGACGTTGGTTGACAGTGGTTGTACAGCCACTGAACGTTGAAATGCAACAGTACGTAACAGTGGTTGTACAGTACGTAACAGTGGTTGTACAGTACGTACAATGGTCTTGGAGCCACTGTACCTTAAATGTTGAAAAGAAGTGGTAAAAAAATGTTTTAGAGACTTAATAAAAAGAAAAAAATATGACTTCCGTGCGGACTCGAAACCATCACTCAATGCATTGAACAACTGTCATCTAACCTACTCGGCCATGCCGACCTCTATGGTGGCAAGTAAATCTAGGGATCATCACAGATTATCTCGCACAGGTCGGTGTATGCAGGCAGAACATAATTGACATTGTCATCGTCGCCGTCGTCGACATCGTCATTGTTAGTTGAATAGCTTCTGGGCAACGGAAGAATGATATTGTGTGTTCGGAACATTGTGGAACGTTGGTTGACAGTGCTTGTACAGCCACTGAACGTTGAATTTTGAAATGAAACAGTACGTAACAGTGGTTGTACAGTACGTACGTACGTTTGAACATGATCATGGTATGATTGCTAGATTTATCGTAATAACATGTAGTCGATGTAGCCTGGTGGAGTATCCGCCAAGCTTGGTGCGTAGGGCAATGTGTTCGAGTCCCACAGCAGCATATTTTTTTTTCTTTTATTTGTATCCAAAATATTTTTTTTAGCTTGGTGATAATTATTTGGACATAGTAAAACACGTGTGATTATTTCGAGGCAATTAGGATTTGTACGCTGGGTTGTTCCGTGAAAAAATATGTGACTTTGTAAAGCATAGCGAAAACCTAACGAAGCTTTAAGTAGTTTGATCATTGCTTAATTTGGTATGTACATATTCATTTTCCTTTGACCACCCTTGCAAAGAATCGACAATCACTGATGAGTTGCGGGAATAGCGGTAAATTCGCCGTTGAAGCGAATGAAAAGTTATCTTTCAATTCAATCTCTTGGCTCCCCCTGTGGACTGATTTGGATGAAACTCGGATGGAAGTTAAGTGAAGCGATCCTTATTATTTTAGCGTCGGCACTTGTTATGAGAAAGATATCCTTTGACAAAAAATGTCCCTTTTTCTTTGGGAATGCATTATAGTCGATATGCATATAAAATAAAAATACCGTATTCGGTGAGTTGAGCCCTTTAAAATCACCACAACCTCATTTTGGGGTTTCAAAGGATATTATTATGTACCACCAAAAAGAACACTTATCTAAGGAAACTAAGAATGGGCATTATGGTTGTCGTTTGAAAGTCGATATTTGGGGTACTGTATGTAATCGGTTTGAAAGGATTGTGGGGCTTCTGGCTTCTGGAGTGACAATATAGAGGCTGATGCAATGTGGATTATTTTGTAAGCAATAACGTAGACATATACATGATCTAAGATTTTTCCCCTAAGGGAAAACTTCTCGGTGTTTTTTTCTTCCATAATACCTTATTATAACGAATGATCTTGAACAATGACCAATAAACAAATACGAAGTCCGTTTTTAATGGGGTCACTCTCGCTCTCCCGCTATAGACCTTCAAATTGAGCATGATTTTAGGGAAAAGGACTTCAGTTCCATTCATTGAAAGTCGGGACCTTTTGATTGACATCACTAGGCATTACGGAAACTGTAATTTCGCCTGGGTCCTATTTATATAAACGGTCAATGATTCGGTCCTATTTATAGTACCTACTAAAAACGATCAATGATTCGTTATAAAAACATATTATGGAAGCTCCTTCCAGGTTATATTGGTTATAATTTGTGTTTCTTTGAATGCCCATCATAGACTTTCCAATCGATTGATGCAATTTTTTGATTGTCAGATAAATTTGAATGTGCATATGACCATCCAATCCAATTTTTCGATTGGACGTGTAGAACATATTGCCATGCAATTCTTCATACAATCTGTCATGACAATCACGTATTTTCAGTTGCTGATTTTTTGACGTAATTGTTCATGTTGAGGTTGTGGCGGTCATTCTCCATAGAAAGTAGCAATGGATGTCCATCTTCCATCGCCACAAAATATTGTAATGCGCCTAGTCTATACGTAAACCCAAATGGTATTTCCGAACTTGACACCAGATGGCGCTAGTGTCACTAGCGAGACAACTTGCTGGCCGTTGCTGGAAAGCGCATCACCGAAGTTTCCAGAACAGTTAAAATGGATAATGGATACATAAGGGCATCGACTAGAGTCAGTCAGTCGGTATAGTTTTACTCATGAATTATGTCGGATCAATAACTAGTCAGTAATTAGTGAAATTGTAAATCTTGTATATATTCGAGTGTGTTGTAATAAATAGTGTTACAGTAAAGCGAGTGTTATTCATTATTGAGTACGCGAAAATCTATCGAATCTACTAGAACGTCTAGAAAAGACGAGAAAGAAATACATAACAATTAAAGAAAACATAACAATATGTATATAATTTTCGCTATGTTGTGTCGTGTGGACCTTGAGACTATCATTTCAGATAGCACGATAAATTGCATAGTGTATGAGCTGTACGGGCGTCAGATGGATTGTGTGCAATCGATCGGACAGTATATGGTACGCTTTAGGGCGCAATTAGATAGTCATATAATGATAATAGATATTATCATCTCCTGAAGCCTACTCGATTTCGTTCTGTGCATGTGTAAAAATATAAACCGAATCGAGTAGGCTTAATGATATGATAGTAGAAATATAACTGTGTAGTGGAGCCCTTATGCTACGACCAAGCAAATAACCCAGCAAACAATTTTATCGATTTTTTCGAAAAATCACAAAAATGATTCGAAAGCGATATTATTCAAATGAAAATTTTATCGTAAACTTGTTTCCCCGACGAAAAATCATTTTATCGTCATCAATATGTCAGAAATGCAACTCCTATTGACGAAATATCGTCTTATCATTGCAAGGATGATAAAATAGTAATCCCTCACAACGAAAGAATGATGAAATTGTCAAAAAATAAAACGATTCATTTGTTCCCATAATTTGTAATCTTAGATAGCTCAGGTGTAGGCCGTAGGACTACGAAACGATAGGTGCCCGGTTCGATTTCCAGTAGAAGCAAAGTGTAAAAAGGTAAAGCTAAAATAAGGTAAAAAAAGTTAAGGATAAGATAGAAGAAACCAATTGAAAAAAGGGACAAATAAAAAAAAAATGTCACTTTTTCTATGTATTAGTCTATTATCGCCAAACTATCATCCTGGCGAATTAATATCGGTCACTATTCCTTCACGAAGGGAGTGGCGCCTTTAATCCGAAAACGATATGAAATTCGAGAAATGTATTCTATCAGGCGAATTGAATTTGTATCGCGGACGATAGAAATTGTTTGCTGGGAAGTATTAAGTACCCATAATAAATACAAAAAAGCACATCCAACTAAGATTCAGCATTTTTTAAATCATTCATCATTCTTAGAGTAGGTACTAACATCGTCAGATATTTTGTATAGTATTTAATCACTAAACGATTGAACAATTTTGATTGTCTGATATTTGATTAGGGGCAAAACTTTCACCTTAAGGTCCATCTAGATTAGTCGCCAAATGGCTGTTGTCATTCCATCCAAACATGTCGTGGCTGTGCGTCCAGTTTTGATATTCAATATGGCAACTCAACCAACCGCTTTGAAAACCGCTTGTCAAATTCAAAGTGACAATTTTCCAACTTTTGTTTGTTCTTTTGTGTGAAAATGAATAATTCTTGAATGGCCGTGTAATAATACAAACGCGCAGAGTCCGATTTTGATAATTGAATTTAAAAAAAATAACCAAAATTTCATTTATGTCATTTTCTGTCTACATTTGGCTGCTAGTGTGGATTAGCATCCAGGCACGTTTTATTGTGTTTATCCCGTGCAGGTTTGGGTAGAACTTCATATAAAAAAAAATGACACTTACCTAGGTAAAGTTCACGCGTGCAACTACCCTACACGGGATAGAGCTCAAATGTAGATGGCAGACACATAGGGGAAATTTGAGGGAATTGGTTTTTTGAACCCAAATGTGAAAGTTTTTCTCATCACGAGAAAAGATTTTGCAAAGAAATAATCATCTTTTGTGTTAAAATCCACCACATCTAAAAAATAAGCCGACGAAGATGAGTCAGCTGTTTGGTCTTAACCGGGATGCGATATAACTCTTCCAATTTTGATTGTAGAGTAAAACTTGTCAGATGGAATTTATAGAAAATTCTGTGCTCTTCAAGATTGTCTCGGCACATTTCGTGCTCAAATGGACTGGGAAGGAGTTATAGACCGCAATCTGATAAAAGAGCCGATTTTAGTTGTTTTTTTTTCAAGATACAGTCGCCTCTCGTTAATTCGAACCTCGATAATCCGAACTAGTTAACCTATCCCTTCGATAAATCGAAAAAACAGACAAGTTTGTATGGAGTTGTATACACTCGATAAAGCAAAATGATTTTGTTCAACTGAGTGATCGCTAACATTTTATAATTCGAAATTTGCATTTAGAAACTCTTTATAATACGAATTTTTCCTGAAATGTTTCTGTTGCTGTCTTTTTGCGGCTAATTGCCAAAGATTACACATTTTCTTCAGTTTATTGTTAACTTTCAAGTGAAAATGAGTTCGAAAAAGTACACGAGCATATCCTTAGATGTGAAAAGACAAATTATCGCGGCAGTGGAAAATGGTGATAAAAAAAGATGTGGCAACGAATTTTAAGATTTCAGCATCTATACTACTACATATTTTAAAACAAATAATAAAAATTAGTTTGGAAACCACATTACATTAAAAGAATGCGATAAGGTATGCTATTTTCTCATTAAATTATGTGTATCTCCAGTCGATCACAAAAGAAGGACAAGAATTGTTTCGATATTTTTTTTATAAATTAACATTAATTTGACTATTTAATCCCATGATTCGTTTAGGATCTACCCAGTGCTGAAAAATAGCTTTCGCTTTATGTTGGGACAAAATTTAATTTCAGGTAAAAGCCCACTATTGAAGGAAATCCTTTGAAAATATGGTTGAGGCAGTGCCGCGAAAAAAATTCCGGTTGGAGGAGCTTTGCTGAATTGTAAAATAAATTATTTTATTTACATAGTCCATTTTCTCGATAATTTGAACACTCAATAATTCGAAATTTTTTCGTTGTCCCTTGGGCTTCGAATTATCAAGAGTAGACTGTAATGATTTTTGGAATTTTTAGCATATTCTTTGCGATATAACTCTTCCAATTTTGATTGTAGAGTAAAACTTGTCAGATTAAATTTATAGAAAATTCTGTGCTCTTCAAGATTGTCTCGGCACATTTCGTGCTCAAATGGACTGGGAAGGAGTTATAGACCGCAAACTGATAAAAGAGCCGATTTTAGATGTTTTTTTCAAGATAGCGGCGGGAGCACAGGGGGGAAAGTGACGCAAACTTGGATTTTAACTTACCCCACCTGTCTTTATAACATATCAAAAATTTGAGAAGTCCCCAATTTGTGCAAGGTTAAATCTCCTCGTTGATTGGAGTAATATGTCTGGTCCAGTATATAGGTCTATGGTCTAATCTTTCAATGCTTGTATCTTTTCCTTAATGAAATCCTAAGGCTCGTTGCCTCTATTTTCTGTTTTTGGTCTTTTCATCGCTCAAATGTAACAATTATAGCATATTTGCTGGACGGAATGTTTAACTGTTAGAATAAAGGAATGTAACACGAAGGTCTCTCTGAGAAGATAACGGAACTTAATATCATTCATTTAATTTGGTCAGAAATTTGACTCTTTCTAGCATTAAGTATAGACGAGCTACGACTCCAAAAAGAATTTTTTTTTTTTTTTTTTTTTTTTTGCCTCACAGAAACTTTTGTCCCGGGACTAGGCTTCTCGGCATCACTTTACTTACTATCCGTACGTAAGTGACTAATCAATCAATCGAGTGTAAACTCTAGCAGATCGTAAAAAAAAAAACTGAAAACAAAATATATTAATAAGGAAATTTATCAAAATAACTTCTTTTAAACATTAGTTTATTAGTACAATTAAAATTAACTAAGTCCTTCAAACTATTATAAAGAATAATTGACCGTGTAATTGGTTCATTAAGCCCATAGTTTACTCTATGATAAGGCTGAACAAGAAGGTTGTTCCGCCGCAAATTGTGAGGAATATTTCTGACTTGAAAATTATTTAATATATCTTCACAAACAATATGAGAGCAAAACAGGTCTCTTATAAACATATCGTTTAAAAATGTTCTTCTATAATCTAAGGCTTGTAAACCCAATAAGGAACAGCGAGTTTTATAATCTGGCTTGAAACGCCAGCCAATTTGATAAATGGCAAACCGTGTAAAATTGTGTTGAATTCTTTCTATACGCTCGATATGCACCTTATAGAACGGATTCCACACAATAGAACAATACTCCAGGTGCGAACGAACGAAAGTTGCATACAATATTTTTAAAGTAAAAGCATCATTAAATTCGCGCGCATTACGTTTAACAAATCCTAACATACTATTCGCTTTTGAAATAATGTAATCAATGTGTTGTCGAAATGAAAGCTCATGGTCGAAAATTACACCAAGATCTGATATTTCGGCAACCCTTTCAAGAACACTACCTGTTAAGGAGTACTCAAAGAAGATCGGAGTTTTCAATTTATATATGCTAAGCACTTTACATTTACTAACATTTAAATTTAAATTATTATCGCGGCACCAAAATTGCAGCTTTTCTAAATCGGATTGCAACTTAAGGCAATCATCAATGTTGCGTATTTTCATAGCGATTTTCATATCATCGGCATACTGCCATACACGCACGAATTTAAAATTTTGGATGATATCGTTTATGAAAACTAAAAAGAAAAGTGGTCCTAAATGGCTTCCTTGCGGAACCCCTGATGAACACTTTATAACAGAGCGAGATGTACAGCCATTTAACTTCACCAACTGAGTCCTATCCGTTAAATAGGATCTCACCCAGCTTAGAAAAATTGACTGTATTCCTAAATGTTCTAGTTTTTTAAGTAAAATATTATGATCTACTCTATCAAAAGCCTTCGAAAAATCGGTATATACCACATCAACCTGCATTCCCTGCTCAATACCATCAGCAACAAATTTAGTAAATGATACCAAATTTGTTGAAGTTGATTTTCCTTTCAGGAATCCATGTTGACATGGCGATATCAAACGGCTAATTAAAACATCTATTTTATTTTTAATAAGCATTTCAAACAACTTCGGTATTGCAGATATTTTAGCTATGGGTCTATAGTTATCAATAAGATGCTTCGGACCCTTTTTGTGAACAGGCGTTATGTATGAAACTTTCCATTCATCAAGAAAAACACCTGAAGTCAAGGACAAATTAAAAATAAAGGCTAAAGGACGACATAACGATTGCATGCAATTCTTCAAAAATATATTAGGAATGCCATCAGGTCCGGCCTGAATACTAACATCAAGATCACGCATAGCATTCAATAGGTCATCCTCAGAAATCTCAAGAGCACTCGTAAGGTCCTCCTGAGCTATCCGAGGGACCAATGCACTCTGACTTCCATTGATGTTAGCATTCATTTCTGATGAAACGGAGTCTGGCACTTTGTAAACTGAACTGAAAAATCTAGCAAATCCGTCACAAACCGATTGAACATCTTTGTAAAAATTGCCATTGAATTCTAAATTTTTTGGGATTCCCGTATTCTTACGCTTGCTGTTTATAAAATTCCAAAATGTCTTACTGTCATTCTTTATATTATTTTCAGCTCTCGCAATATACTGTTTGTAAAGATTTTTATTCATTAATTCATACTCTCTTCTCAATCTAAAGAAATTTTCTTTATTGGCAAGAGAGGATGACTTCTTGTATAATTTATGGGCCTTATTTTTTGCTCTCTTAAGTTTGAACAATTCTTTGGTAGCCCAAGGATTTTTTGCTTTTATTTTGTTCTTTTTTAATGGAACGTACTTGCGAATAGATTTATTTAAAATTGAATTAAAAATTGTATAACTTTCAATAAGATTACTATTCGATATAACTGGCGAGATAGATTTAATCAGGAGTAAAAGTGAAAACAGAAGCAGGTGCCACTTGCCGTTAAAAGGCGAAAAATATCACTCTCAACGTTATTTTCATAAACTTCGAATGTAAAATTGTCCAAACAATATTTTTGCGTTCAACACTCCATATAAAAAAAAAACAATATGCCCAGCTGTAATTTTTGTTATATGGAGTTTCGTTGGATTCCGGGAATCCATGGATTCCGTGTAACACTTCACGTGCGTCCATGCAACTGATAGCCAAGCAGCTGTGATGTAATCAATGAAGAAAAGGAAGTAGTCCAAGCCTAAAATAATTACCAGAGCTATCCGCAACAGCACCACTGACCAACACCTCCAAGTTACCTCAAACGAAGTAAAGATTGCTATAAAAAAAAACACGAAAAAATCCAAAGCGTACGGACCAGACGGTATTGCCATTATTATGCTTAAACACATTGATTCTCCGGCCATTGATTATATCACCGCTTCGATGAACCTGTCGCTGAAAACCTTCATCATATCTGAGCTATGAAAAAAAGACCGTATCACCCCTATACCGAAGCCAGGTAAAGATCATACACTAGCAGAATCATACCGTCCAATAACGCTACTGTCCCCCGTGGCCAAAATACTCGAGGCACTAGTGTTGCCTAAACTTCTAGAGCACGTTCAGCTTGCCAATCATCAACACGGTTTCCGGAAAATGCCAAGATTATCTCCAACATATTCAATGGACTTAATCAGCCGAAACCCTGCAAGCGCACTATCCTCGTAGCTCTCGATTTGTCAAAAGCGTTTGACACTGTTAGCCACACAGTTCTTCTGACAGATCTACGCAACACTACTCCACCATGTATTCACAAATGGATCGCAAATTACCTTGCCGGTCGCCAATTCTGCACCGAGTTTAAGAACGGGAAGTCCAAACTCAGGAAAATTAAACAAGGCGTTCCACAGGGCGGAGTTCATCTCTGGTCTCTGCAACACAAATTAGGGCCACATACAAACCTGCCAAAACACGGCACTTCGCACCATCGCCGGCTGTGTTAAGATGTCCTCAGTGGATCATCTACACCAGGAGACAAAAATTATGACTTTGAGAAGCCATAATAAACTCCTTACTAAGCAATATCTATAGTCGTATGTTATCGAACTAATTACCCGAACAATAAACATATGGACAAAACACCTCCGCCAGGACGAATCAGACGCTCTATCAAAGAGCGCGAAGTCCAGCGATACAAAAAGGTTCCCTTCCATAAATCCGACTACAAGGCGGCGATTGCAGACCTACACATACAAGATGTTCTTAAAGCTACTCAAAGGCCGTGTTTTTTTTTACATCGGGGGCAGGTTTGCTAACCCAGACGCACAAAAAAAAACTATCGAGGGTAGCATCCAGGTTAAATTTCAAATTGTCACGTAGGCATTGCCATTAATTTCAAAACATTGCTCAAAAATATAAAAGCCCCAGATTCAAAGTCATGTTGCGCCAATCCATTAAAAATATCGGAATCAAGTGCGAATTTAGAAGCAATATGTAAAGTTTTTTGGAAGTTTACAAGACCAGTGTCATTGGGTGGCATCTTAATGTACCGTTCGACAATTCTGCAAAGTCGTCCTTGGATGGATATTGCAGACCACCTCGATTTTTTTGAGCTATTAGTGTCATGGGATATTCCGATTCATCACCTTCTATGGCCGTTAAACACTCTTCGCATTTAATGCGTTGTTTCAAAAACCGAGTTATAAAGCCAGCTAAATAAACGATTACCTCTTCCTTGTAAAAAGAAAACATTTCTCCTTCTAGAAGGTAATCTATACATTCGCCGCCTAATACCGGCTCTAAATCTTCGTTACTATTTTCACTAATAGCTCTAGTTTCCTTGACAAAGAAGTGGATGTAACGTTAAGAATATTTATGGACTCCAAAGGGACACAATTTCCAAATCCTCTGTCACTTAACTGCACATTCACTAAAATCCTCTTGAAAGCGGACTGAAATTGTCTTGAAGTGGGGTTATTATTGTGACCCAGACGAGACCTAATGGTCGAAAAAGTGGTCATGACTCAATTTATATGATGGAATATAAACCAAATTTTTTTTCTCCGTTACGAATTCACTAAACATATGAACTAAGTTTTCTAGGTCAATTATTAAACCCACAAAACCAGTCTTCCTACGGCTTTTGATTAAAAGAGTGCCATCAACAAACTTCAAATTTTTAATATAACTTATTCCATCTGCAACAAATTGGGAGGTATCAGTAAAATTATCTGCGTTAAGTGCTTTTCTTATCCCCTTTGAATAGATACTACGAGAATTTAGTATGTCAAAAATTCTATTCATTATTCTTATAAAATTGACAGTGCCCTCTGAGCCATCAAATTCTGAAAGATGCAAAGTTTTATGACAGAATTCTATAGCATCTGCAACCGAAGCACTTAAAGTTTGAGTAGCCAAGCGAACTTTCATTTTCTGTTTAAAGAAATTAATGTGAGCCTTTCTTAATTTGTTGGCTAAATGCAATCCTTCACTTTCTTGTAGCATCTGTAATTTTTTAATATATTGCCAGCTAATATTGTTACCAGATGAATCTACAAATGGGCCTTTTTCACCAAACGTGTTCCTGACCAGTTTTATCATATGGGAGGGATCTAGAAAAACATAAACGTTATTATTTAAATAAGTGAATTTACAAGGCGAAGGCAAGGCATTTATTTTACATCCCAAAAGGGATGCCATACTGATATTGGAATTGGCTCCATCAAATGTCAATGATATAACATCAATCCCAATTTGGAAAAGCTCCTGAAGGCAGGTTTCCATCAAATTCTTCTTTTGTTCCCCTTTCAGCGCAGCAACAAGAAAATATCCCAAAGGTAGTTTCCACGAACCATTCACAGCTACTAACATAATTACCGAAGCTTCTGTTGCAACTGTCTCCGGACATGAATCAGAGTCCCCAAGTGTCACATACCCAAAATATTTACCAGCATCAAATTCAGTGTGGCGTCTTATATACATCTCATCAAAAGATAATGCGCATATAATTCGCTTATCCCCAGTGCTTTTTAAATGCCTCAGGGTGTTGAAGGACTCACGGCAAAACCCGGGATCACCTTCAATATTATAGTACCATCTAGAAATGGTTGAAGGGTGTGGTAAGCAATTCTCAAAAGTCGATCTGACATAAGAATTCGCTTTTGGAGAAAGGTAATGCAATGAAAGCGCAAATTTCCGCAAATCCTCAGAATAGGTTTGGGTCACCTTTTTACCACTGGTTTTTCGCTTAAATCTAGTAAGCAGTGAAGTCCCCATATGTGACCGTGATAACAACTCATATTCGTCTTCAGATAATAAATTGCGCCTGGACAAATCTTTCAAAAGATCTTCGAGGCTCGTTACCCGCCTTTTGAGACGACAGACCTTTTTTTGCAGGGTTTTTTTGCTCTTTTTATCCTTTTTTATGATTTCTTTAAGTACTCTATTGCGACGTTTTAATTTTCTCGGCGATGTGTCGCTTGAAGAAGGGGAGGTCTTGAGGAGCCTATGTAATGGGGTTGCTTTTCTCGGTGGTGGTGGTGCGGGCCTTTTAGGACTATTCTCCGTTGAGTTCGCCCAGAAACTACACGATGGCATCTCCGGTGGAAGACTACCAGTACAACCTGGACTATCATCTAGCTGATTAGCTGAATTGTTGGAAGAAGGAACAGCTTGGTACTCAGTAGGATCAAAGAGCTCAGGGACAGCATCATCTGCTAGTTTTTTCCCAGATACTCCTTCGCGAAAATAACATGGTAGAAAATGCCTGTCACAAATTCGATGAATTTTTGAGTTTACCGTGAATATAGTTTTTCCCTTTAATAAAACCTTCCATTGTTTTTCCCTCCTCCAATTTTTCGGAAAACGAAAAAACGACACCTTGCCGCCGGCTTTCTCTGAGTGCGAAGAACATCCTTTAACAATGCACTTCATTTTAAAGTTTTAAATGGGAACAAATCCTGAATTTGAGAAAAATCGTATGTCACTAATTTAAAAATGTATCACGTACATCAAATTAACGATTAAAATTGATAACATAGAGGAAAAAAATTTAAAAAAAATGCAGATTTTATGGCTAACCTTTTGCTACATGCGTCCCTCCTTCTCGTTGACACACTTCACAATTTTATGCACGCCTTTCTGCACCGCTACAACAACAACAACAATCCGTACACACTGGTCTTTCCTTTTTTAGTTTTTATTATATGTGTAAAGCACAGCAGCACCACACCATTAATTAGAGTTACGTCACCGCTACGACAACCCCATCAGCCATCCCAACTTGACTCACCAGCTGCATAAGTATGGTTGCGTCAAACCCATCTTCACATAAACACATTCGCTCAACATAAACAGGATGCATCAAACCCATCCTCACATAAACACATTCGCTCAACACAATCAGGATGCATCAACCTCATCTTAACATAAACACATCTGATTCGCATCACAACATAAACATCACATCGAAGTCGAACGTATAAGCACATGTGCATCATCATTGCAGATGCAGGATCAACATTAATTTAGTATAAGAAGACGAACATGTTTTAGTTTAAGGCAGTCCTCATTTGTATTCGAATTACTTCGTATCAGTCCTCAATAAAGAAAAGTTCCTCTTTCAACAAATCGGTTATTTTATTAACAACCCGTTAGGACACACACGTAATTGGCGCAGTCGGTTCTTCGAACAAAATCTATGTTCCAGAAAGTGGAAATAGAATTTCGATTAGTGTAACTAGTGGAAAATTTGTGCTAGTAAAATTAAAAAAAAAACATTAAAAAAATAAAATCTTTCAAGGACCCCACCAGTGGTAATCCTTTTAGATACATTAATACAAATCAACTCTGTTGGACCCCACCAGTGGTAATCCAATAAGAGAGTAATAATACAAACTCCAAAGGACCCCACCAGCGGTAATCCTAAAAGAGTTAATAAAATCATAACATCATAAATTAAGTGATTGTGATTTAAACAAATAAAAAGCCAAAATGTTGGAAGGAGACTTACCAGAACTACCAAGAGAGGACGAAAATCTCGCATTAAACGTGGATCCCCTGAAATATGTCGCAAGCATCCCCGAATTTGATGGAAGAGAAGACATCAACAGTTTCATAACCAAAGTGGATCGCATTATACCACATGTAAGGAGGTACAATAACGATAGCCAACTAATAATCATGGAGGCCATTTATTCAAGGCTAAAAGGTAAAGCAAGACAACTAATAGAAATTCACAATAATGTAACTAATTGGTCCCAGACTAAACTCCTATTAATGAATAATTTTTGTTCACATAAAAATAGTATGAAATTATATGATGATTTAAGAGCACTTAAATGTACAGGCACAATTGCGGAATTTTATGAAAAAATACAATACAATTTAAAAACATTAAATACAAAAACCAAAGTTGAATTAGAAACTAGAAATTTACCGTTTACCGATCATATCGAACATAATTTGAGTGCCGCGTTGGAAATTTTTAAGGGCAAAACCCCCGAACCGGTCAGATCTATGTTATACTCTCGAAATCCTGGTTCTCTTGAAGAAGCTTTCAGATTGGTTCAGGAAGGCAATTATACAAATTATACCAGTAATCCTCATAAGAGAAACTATTTAGGAAAAAATAACAATTTCAGACAAGACAGACATGACGGACATGAACATCAAAAACAATATTATAACGTTCAACCCCCTCGTCCAGTTCAGCATAACTTCGTACCCAGAAATAATTATTACCGAAAACCCGAATCCATGCATAACCATGTTAGAAGTACTCAACAACGTTTTAACCAAGACAACAGGTTTAATCAATACAACAATTTTGGAACTTCACAACAAACTAGAAGAACCTTCCAAATGCCCCATTATTCCCACACAAATCAGGAACCTATGGAGGTCGATAATTCTGATCAGTATCGGAATAATAACTTACAAGAGGACTTAGCCGAAAATTTTCAGCTAGAAGCCTCGGAAACTCATTACAATTGCCATATGTAAAAATTCGTACAAGACTTGGTTTCATCCGCTTACTCGTGGATACTGGAGCCACTCATTCTATATTAAATCCTGGAATTTGTAGTCCTGACAAAATTTTTGACTTAAATCAACCAATTTTATTAAAATCAATTAGTGGCATAGTCCCTATTGCTCAACAAGCAATTATTCCCCCTCTAAGTGAATTTAATTCACCAAATAAAATGAAGTTTCTAGTTACAAAGTTTCATGATAATTTTGATGGACTTATCGGGAATGACAATTTGATCCCTAACGAAGCCATCATAAATTATAATAAATCTACTATTACACTTAATAAAAAAGTGAATAAATTATATAAAAATAAAACTGACGAAGAATCAGAAAACTATAATACAGTAATGGAACAATCTCTAGAAAAACTAGAAATGGAAAAATCTCAGGGAAAAATGATTACTAGAAGAGATAATCATTTAAATATGGAAGAAAAGGAGATGCTAGATAAACTCATTAGGGAACATAATGATGTCTTTTATCAACCTGATTCCAATTTAAGTTTTACAAGTGAAGTGAAACATAAAATTAAAATGACAACTGATAAACCTATTTATACTCGCACATACCGTTATCCTCAATGTCATGAAAAAGAAGTTGAAAAACAAATTAAAGAATTACTATTACAGGGTATAATACGAAATTCAAGTTCACCATACTCAAGTCCCATTTGGATAGTACCAAAGAAAGCAGATGCTTCTGGTAATAAAAAATGGCGCATTGTTATTGATTATAGGAAAGTCAATGAAAATACAATTGACGACAAATACCCAATTCCATGTATTGATGATATTTTAGGGAAACTTGGTCAGAGTCAATATTTCACAACTATTGATCTTGCTAGAGGTTTCCATCAAATTGAAATGGACCCTGCTGATATTGAAAAAACAGCATTCTCAACAAACAATGGACATTACGAATTTCTTCGAATGCCATTCGGTCTTAAAAATGCACCTTCCACATTCCAGAGAATGATTAATGGAGTATTGAAGGATCACATTGGTAAAATTTGTCTCGTGTATTTAGATGACATAGTAATTTTTTCTACATCCCTAGTTGAACACATAAAATCAATTAAAACTATTTTCGAATGTCTCAGAAAAGCAAATTTGAAAATACAACAAGATAAATGTGAATTTTTGCGTAAAGAAACTGAATTTTTAGGTCATATTGTGACAACAAAAGGTATTAAACCAAACCCAGAGAAAATTTCAGCAATAACTAAATTTCCATTACCCCGAACAAGTAAAGAAATAAAATCATTTTTAGGCCTTGCCGGATATTATAGGAAATTCATTAAGGATTTCGCTGCAATCGCAAAACCACTTACATTAAGACTCAAAAAGGGCTCAAAAATAAACCCAAATGATGCAGACTTTGTAGAATCTTTTGAAAAATTAAAATTACTTATTTCAACTGAACCAGTATTAAAATATCCCGATTATAACAAACATTTTACGTTGACAACCGATGCATCCAATTTCGCTATTGGAGCCGTCCTTTCACAAGAAGGACACCCAATTAGTTTCGCATCCAGAACTCTCAACGAACATGAAATCCAATATTCAACGATCGAGAAAGAACTTCTTGCAATCGTTTGGTCAACTAAGTATTTTAGACCATACCTTTACGGTAGACGTTTTACGATTAAAACAGACCACAGACCATTACAATGGTTAAGTTCAGTCAAAGAACCCAATTCTAAGCTTCAAAGATGGAAAGTTAAACTTGAAGAATTCAATTTCGATGTACAGTACATTAAAGGTAAAGAAAACGTAGTCGCAGATGCATTATCACGTGTTGAAATATACGTAAACAACTCAGTTAATCAATCCAATTTAGCTACAATTCATAGTGCACAAGAAGATGATACTCATTACATGCAAATTTCCGAAGGACCACTCAATTTGTTCAGACACCAAATTATAGTTAAAAAAGGTAAAATTGATAAAGTCACAACAGAAACATATAAAAAAGCTAAAACAATTATCTGTCAATTAAAGAACCCTTGTGAAGAAGAATACAGGAAAATACTTATGAAACATTCACCTAAATTTGGTAAAGTAGGAATAATGTTTACAGATGATACAATTTTCAGAAATTTCCAACAGGAATACATTAAATGGAAAAGAGATAACAAAAATATAATTTATATAAAAACAAACTACAGGCTTATGAATGCTTCAGATGAAGAAATAAAAGAAATAATTTTGAAAGTACATGTTAAAATGAATCATGCAGGAATTAATAAAATATACTCTGAAATAAAAACAAAATACTTCTATCCTCATATCAAAGACGAAATAGCTAAACTTATTAATAATTGTCATTTATGTCTATGCTCCAAATACGATAGGAAACCTATAAAAGAACCATTCAAACTTACTGAAACACCTCGAAAACAACAGGAAATATATCATATGGATGTTTGGTATAAAACAAAAACTGATCTTTATTTAACTTGTATCGATAAATTCTCCAAATATGCAGCATTAGATAAAATTAAATCGAGAAATTGGGTAGATATACTAAATGGAATCAAAAACATATTGAACATAATGGGAAAACCAAAGAAAATAATACTCGATAACGAAACAGCATTTAAAACAGAAATAATTAAAAACTATTTTCTACAAGAAGAAATCCAAATACACTTTACTACTGCTAACTACCACACTGGAAACGCAGATGTGGAACGTTTTCATAATACTTTAGCCGAAAATCTTAGAATATTTAACGCAAGACAAAAGCAGAAAGAAACCTTATTTCATGAAAACCCTTTGACAGAAATTTTACATTTATACAATAGAACTATCCATTCAAGCACGAATGAAAGACCAATTGACGTACATCATGGTTTAGGTAACAATCCAAAAATATATGAAACACTTATTAAAAACAAGGAAAACAGTATTAAAAATTTAAATAAAAATAGACTAGAAAGAGAGATAAATAAAAATTTCGTTAATGCTAACCCTAAAACCAAATTAGATCCAAGGAATAAATTCATTAGAAGTAATGATACAAGAAAATTTCACAAAAATCAACATTTAGCCAAAAGAAAATTTCAAAATTCAGAGTTAATAACTCCCTTTCGTTCCAGCAATCATAATTCTTCTACTGATACTGATACCAGTCTCGTCAACTCAGGTAATAGAGATGACCAACATTGCGGACGGAAACGGTTACATATTGGTACAAAAAGAAAAGGTACAATTAATAGATCACTACACCCACATAATTCACACAATAAACTTGACGCTTTACGAAGAAAGTTTCAAAAAGATAGAAGGAAACGTTGAAATTTTGCATTCTCTTAATTATGACTTAACTGATATTGCCCATGAACTAACTCATTTAGAACATGAAATTCATTCATTATGGTTACCTGGAATAAGCAAAACTAAACCAAACTTGTATGGCAAATTAGCAAAACTGAGCAGAACCCAAAATAACCCATATACACCTGTAAACTCTCCAGAACTATGTGAAACACTAGGACTAAAGACTGACTGTAAGAAAACGAAAAACATTAGACAAAAACGTGGTTTAATTAATGGTTATGGACGATTGTTGAGTTGGATAGGTGGAGTTATGGACGATCAGGATGCCTCACGTATCGAAGCACATTTTGCCAACCTTGATAAAAATCAGAAAGTTTTGAGAGAAAACCAGGATAAACTTTTGAAATTCAACACTAATTTTGACAATCAAATGAAAATTTTAACACAAAAATTTAATAAAAACCAAAATGAATTGAAAATAAAAGTAAATGAAATACGTAAAGACAACAATGAAATTAAACGTAATTATTCTGCATTTGAACAAAAAGTAAAAATTCTTTCAGATATAAATCACTTTAACGAGCAAATTGAAAAAATCAAAGAAATAATATTAAATTCAAAAATTGGAACATTAAATCGTTATTTAATCGAAGATGAAGAAAGCGATATATTTAAAATAACTATAGATAAGTACCCAAAAATAACAACCGCAGTTGCATTTAAAGAAAACTATATACTAATTGTAATTGGAATACCTCAATATGTTAAAAATAAATACCAAAAATATACTATGGAACCAATTCCAAATAAAGACAAAAATTTACAAATTGTAACAAATGTAAATGAAATATTAGAATATAATAAAACATTGTATTATCCATCAGATACTTTAAATGATTTAATTGAAATAAAAGAAGAATGTATAAAAAATTTACTTCAAACAGAAATACAAAATTGTAAATATGAAATGAACTCAAATTTTACTGTTAAAAAAATAACTGAAGCCATAATTGTAATAAAAAACGCTAAAAATACTAGAATTCAACATAATTGTAATGAAGAAAAAAATAATGTAACAAATATTGTAAGTCATAATGTACTTATTAAATTTGATAATTGTCAAATAACTATCCAAGAAAAAACATACAGAAATTTGAAAATTCCATATTTTGCCCATATAGTATTACCAAATATTAATAAAATAAAAAACTATACCGTAATAAAAAAGTTAACTTTGGAAGATATAGAATGGAGACAACAAAATTTTACAACACTTCAGGATTTAGAAACATTTGAAGATAAATATGAAAAACAATCATGGATAAATTACTCATTTCTCACCATTGTAATACTAATTGTAATAATTTTAATTTTCAAGCATATGTATTATAGAATAAGAAATAATAAGATTAACATTAACATAACGAAACGAGAAGCCGAATTATATGCAATTGAATCACCTGAAATTATACCACCTCAAGAGGACGTGTTACCCATAAACCTACCATTAGCAGAGTTTCGCCAGGAGTCGAAACCTAAGGAGGGGCGAGTTACGTCACCGCTACGACAACCCCATCAGCCATCCCAACTTGACTCACCAGCTGCATAAGTATGGTTGCGTCAAACCCATCTTCACATAAACACATTCGCTCAACATAAACAGGATGCATCAAACCCATCCTCACATAAACACATTCGCTCAACACAATCAGGATGCATCAACCTCATCTTAACATAAACACATCTGATTCGCATCACAACATAAACATCACATCGAAGTCGAACGTATAAGCACATGTGCATCATCATTGCAGATGCAGGATCAACATTAATTTAGTATAAGAAGACGAACATGTTTTAGTTTAAGGCAGTCCTCATTTGTATTCGAATTACTTCGTATCAGTCCTCAATAAAGAAAAGTTCCTCTTTCAACAAATCGGTTATTTTATTAACAACCCGTTAGGACACACACGTAATTTTAGTTTTCCACTTTTACACAGTGCACTCACTTTTGCGTAAAACACAATCCTTATAGTTCTTTTCAACTATCCCTGCAAACAGTTTGCATGAAACCGAATGGTCGAATAATTTAAAAGTCGCAGAGAGCTGCACTCTGACTAACCCGCAGGTAAAATGACGCGCGAAAGTATGCAATGTTACACACACAAAAAGATATCCATAGATACCATAAATGACAACTCATTTTGTCAACTGATAACAGGCCAAATACACCTGCAACTTGGTTGCCAACCTAGGTTGCAGGTACGTTACTACACACTTACAACATTCCGGCAACCACGCCATTCACGTTCTTGCAACCTGGTACTGTAACCTGCAACATGCCTACAAATTACTTAATTTCCGGTTTTTTGCGTGTTGCCAACTTAGGTTGGCAACCAAGTTGCAGGTGTATTTGGCCTGTATTATGTATTTTCGTCACTTAGAACTCTTTCCGAGCAATTTACAACATGATGTACCTGAGCGCATTTGGAAATCGTGTGTTGCAAATGTCGGAGGCATATATGCTCTAAAAAGAAATAAATTTCCAACTTCTTGGTTAAAGGTTCACTTTTACCTTAACTACCACATTTCACATTTGAGCCCCCAACTGGTAACAACAGTAATATAAGCTTGTGGCACCACTGACTTCATTATGTCAAATCCACCGGTTTTCAGAAAACTTTGCAATTTTTTATATGAAAATTGACGAATTTCTGTCTAATTTTTTTTTAACAAATCGGAAATATCCCTAAGAATATTATTTTGCATAGCGCTTTCGTGAAATCTATGGTCAGCAGCCAGGAAACGTGAAATAATATTTGGACCAATCAGAATCGCACAAATTGGTTTGAGTTCACTTTGAATGCACATCACACAAATTACACACATTATTCCAGTCTGCAAATTATTGTATTGTTTTAAGAACAAAATTCACTATGAGCTGTATTTTAACATTAAATTCAAATTGATGGTCAGCGGGAAGAAATAGCACTTGAAGTTCGCGTTTGCACTCAATACGGGAACATGGCAACATTATTTGCATTGTATGAATACTAATTCGGCAAAATTTACACTTTATTGAGTATTAACACTAATCACATCACTTTGCGTATTGTGTTCACTATATTCCGTGATAAAAAATACTGGTTTTCACTAATAATTTACAAATTTTAAAGTGAACTTGCCACAACTGTAAGATGACATATGGCGATGGCGAGAAACATATGTTTTTTGCTTTCTTTTGCTCTCAGAAAAATTGTATGCAGGGTTGTGAGAAATATGTTGGTCCGAAATTTTTGTGCGGTTTTCGGATAAAAAGATTTCAATAGCATGTTTATAATGAGTGCATTCAGCGAGCACATATTGGAAAGAGCTACTGGAAACTGTTCTCTCCCCGCGTCCCACTCACCCGCTAATCGGTCCACATGCGATGTATCGAAAATTTCCCCTATTTAGCGTTGAATTGGAATGCTACATTTAGATGTGAAGCTGCTACTTGGACTGCTCGATCAACTGTCACGCACAGCTGCTCGACCATCAATACTGGAAATTGTTTATTCACAGTTCAGCAGAAAAATGTCATTTCTGAGCCAGGTTTTAGTGAACGTTATAATATTGTGCGATGAGAGTACGTATTTTGAAAGAAAAGTTGCAGTTTTAGGTTTTTTGAATTTTTGATTGCCGCAATGTCTGCGGATGTATCAGCTGACGTTTCATGTAGCAAGTCCATTCAGCGAACACAAACTTAGCAGTTTTCCAATTTCTTGTGGTGGGGATATGTAGCAGATCCCAATATGTGCTCGCTGAATGCACTCAATGAAGACAACAGTTGCGTGAAGTGTTGATTCGCAGTTTTTTATGCATCTTGCATGTTTTAAGCGATGGGGAGGATAAAAAATGAGCGAAAAAATATGTCGGCGGATTAATTTAAGATTTTTCGATGTTAGAGACTGCTATGGTCAGCCCTGATTTTCATTTTAATAAGAAAATGGGAGGAGCTTTCTCAATTTTGTGTACAGATATGAAGATGATATGAATGTATTGCCGGCTTCAGAGCTCATACTGGCAAGGTGCCGTGCGGTCTGTTTATATTATAACCTCTTTGGTCACAACCCATAGAAGCAGCTTTCTTCCTTAACCTCGACCTCGAAGATGGAATGCCCACCATCTTCGAATAACTATAATGCAACATATACTAAATGTTTCCTGTCTGTGCCGCTAATACAACAACAACAACATATATAGTATACATACATATATCTATCCTAGTAAACTGATAGAGCGTAGTGCGGAATAGTTGTTGGGGAAGCTACGTATTATGCTTGTGGACTATTTTAGCATATGACTGCATTTTTTTTATATGTTAATTTGCGCCTATTTTTTCTGTAAGGGTGAATAAACCCTGCCGGCCGTTAGATTTTTTTTTGTGTGGATTGGCAAGTAGCGGGATAGAGATTTTGGTTGGGTTGGAGATTTGATGGCATGATTTGATTGGCAGAGAGTTTTTCTCGAGGAATCGAAATGTTTTATTAAGTGCAAGTTTTTAATAAATGAAGTTAACTGAAATGGTGACAAAGTGCCATAAAATAATAACTGCCACATATTATGTAAGTAGTCTGGCTGGTCTAGCGGTTAGTGCGCGCACCTTCGGTGCACAGGGTCATGAGTTCGAATCTCACCGTGGATCATGGTGTTTTTCGAACTCACGAGCTTGTGAAGGACTATGATCTCACTCAGATGTTAAACGAGTACCCATTTATGGGGATAAATAACACTGCTGAGCGTGATGCTGATCTCATTACCTCAACTAAAAGCAGATCAGATCTTGGAAATAGGATGTCACTAACACATCCTGCGGCCTTAGTCCAATGCTGGATTGTCGCGCCTGTTATTTATTTTACATATTATGTAAAGGAAAAAGTGTACTGGCGGCATTGATAAAACTGTTTTTACACCGTGTTGTGCGGAACATTCACCCCAGTTTCTAAGAATTATCTTCTTTTTTATGGCACGATAGCCGACGTCGGGCCTTGGCCGCCTGGATTGAAAACCTCCAATTGTCGCGGTCACGCGACCTTGTCCTCCAGTTCCGAAAGCCTAGCATCTGGTGGGCGTCCTCACATACAGAATGCTCCCATCGGGCTCTCGGTCGTCCACGCAATCTGGCTCCGTCCACTCGTTGCGCGTTCATCACCTTTTTGGGCATGCGATCGTCGTTCATCCTTTGTACATGTCCCGCCCATTGCAATCGCTGCAATTTCACGATCTTCGACACCTGTAGCTCATCATACAGCTGATACAACTCAAGGTTGTACCGGATGCGCCATTCACCTCGTTCACGAACGGCCCCGAAGATTCTTCGGAGAACCTTTCGCTCGAATGTGTCCAACAGGTGTTCAGAGTTTAGGGTTAGGGTCCATGCCTCGCAGCCATAGCATAGCACAGGTCGGATGATGGCTTTATACACGTGGAGCTTCGTGTTCCTGTGCACCAGCTTCGAATTCATAATTTGGAGGACCGCAAAGTAACACTTGTTAGCTAGTTGTATCCGTCGCTTCATCTCATCTGTTTCGTTGGCGTCCTTTGACAAATTGCAACCCAGGTAAGTGAACTTGTCTACATATTCTATATTGAGGTCCCCCACTGTGATGCTTGAATTTACTGGCGTTCTAGTTTTTGATTGCATCATGACCTTGGTTTTAGACTCGTTGATATGTAGCCCAACTTCTTTGGCGGCGTTATTGAGATTATGCAGAAGGCTTTCTGCATCACCCAATCTTCGAGACATGATGTTGATGTCGTCGGCGTAGGCTACTAGTTGAGTCGATTTAATGAGTAGCGTTCCGCTGCTGTCCAGACTCATGGCTCATGAAATTAAGATGAATTAAATAACAGTGTGTGTTAAAAAAACTGTATGCTGTGCCATTTACACCAAAACCAACTCTGAGCAAAAAAAAATCCTGAACGAGTGTGAAATTCCTTAAAAAAAAAAAACAGAAATAACGGAACACTTTGAGATTGATTCCTTCACGTTTTTTAATTGTTATCTATCGTGGAAGAGGTTGGCAAACATTTGAATTGCAACGAGTCGAGATTCCTGATCACTACTTGTTGATTATGTACATCAAGGACCTGTAATTATTATATCGTGGATAACGAAGACCGATGTTTTGCTGGATGGCGATTACAATTTGTGAATTTATTGTATTTCATTTTCGAGGTTTTTTTTGCTAGTTTCTTTAAATTCATTAAAAAAGAAAATCATGAATCTTAACTAAAGCCTTCTTATTTGAGTTCTTCTTCTTGATGGGCGCATTCCTTCCTCGTTCCTACTCCTTCCCTCCATAACCCTCTCTTCCAGGTGGCTAATCTAGAACTAGGGTGGCAGGCCTCGCTGGTCTGGCTGGGACCGGTGCCACCGAGCTTAAGTATCTTCGTCAAAGAAGACAATTTTTGTTGCAATGACGGCGGCTCGAACATTGAGCCGTGGTTCGCAACAGAAGCTATATTGGCTTTTCCTAGTTCCTGGCTATGTTTTTAAATGGCTTTGTTTGAGTTAATCTCGGTTACTACAGTATAGGTGGAATGATAAAATGAAATGGCTAGAAATTTAGATTAAATTATTTAATTCTAAAGGAAAATTGTTTTCTCATTTTAAGCTATCCCTAAGTCTAACACGTGATCGATCTGGTAAGTATTAAGGAAATTTCGTCAGAAAAAAAAATGTCGAATAAGTCCTGAGTAATGGGGGCTTTGCGTAGAAGAGACTCCAAAACTGAACGATTTGCTCTACCAACTTAACTTAACCCTTTCCCGGACAGAACGTCTATAGACGTCCAATTTTGAGCATTTGACATACAAATCGTGTCAAATTTTGGCGTTGTGTCCGGCAATGAGTTAATATGCTCTTATATGGTTTTTTTGTTAATGATGATAAAATTGAAAGTAAATTGTATTGATGGAAGAGAATATTGTCGAAAGATTGCATACCAAATATTGGCAAAGCAGTTCTTTGTCTGTTTTTTGGTTTGTTATTGGCGGGAGGATTATCTTTTGACATCTAAACATGTAAAAAGATAATCCTCCCGCCAATAACAAACCAAACTAAACACAAAGTTTTAGCTACCTGATGGTTCACGCAAAGAGCGAAACGTTGTATTAAAACAGAATAATAAAGGATATAAACAACAAGCGGGAATATACTTCGACAAATTTTGACACGATTAGAAAAGCAGAACTTGATGCAAAAACTTCAATTAAAAAGTAGTAAGCAAAAAGCGTAAGCGTAATTTCATTTGTTTTGAATGCAAATACATATGTACATAAACGTGAAAGCAGTGTCTGTGGTGTACTATTCGGCATTGTACGTCTTGAAATAGGTGCATGGAGTTCTTCTGCCTTGAATTTAGCCTTGAAGAAATATTTCAACTTATAATTAACGTTTGTAGCGTTTCTACGGCTTTTTGAAATTATTATAGAGCAGTTATGCTCCAACATTTTTAGGGGTTACAATTGAAATATCAGAATATTTCTTCATTTTCGAGGTGGCATTAGGATTAGACGATTCATAAAACCTACTAATTTTCGTATTGTATGACATCTTATTGAGTTCGTAGCAACAAATTACCAAAAATCTATACGAAAATTTGTTGATTTTTGCGCAGTTAAGATCATGGAGATTGGATGTCACTAACACATCTGGACTGTCACGCTCTCGTCAGTTATTTCAGTTTTTTATTTTATTTCGCAATGTCATTTTTATTGCCGTTTTTTCCGGAAAAGTTTAATCGAGAACTCAATTTTCAGTTGGCAACACTGATCGACAATTTTTTTTTTTTTAATTTTGAAAGTGCCGCCAAATTAATCGTTTATTCAATATAACATTTTTTTTATTTCACAAATATGTCCGTAATTTTATTTTCAATAATTTTTACAGTACTTTATAATTAACTATACAAAGTGGTAATAAGATTAAATACTAGACTATGTCAATAAATCTAAATATGAAAATTCGACGAAAGCCGATTAATTCAACTAAATTCCTACCGATATGTACTTAATTTCACTGGAATACATCATCAGTCGGTCTAAAGTACTAATGCACCAAATAATCGTCAACCTCGTTGACCCAGTTCTACCATTTTTTAAGAATATAATCGAACATAATCTACTAGTATATGTGTGTATATAGTTTTTGAACGAGCATATAATTTATATAAAATATTTCAACTTAAAAAGTTTACAACCTAGTACATCTGTACTAAAGTTTAAATATCATGTTTACGCTTGAAAAATGTACATATTGGCTTTACATGGTAAGGAAGGAACTCCTAGAGAGATTGGAAAAAACCAAATCAAGTTATATTTTAGTTAACAATAATACATAATGTAGTGTAGAGATATACTTATGGATTTATAATAGATGATATAGTATGTATCAATTATATCTTTGGTGTTTGTGTTTGATAGAATCGGGCGTGGGAATATTTTGAACTACTGGCTAATTAACTACATAATGTTTGTTATAGGGCTTCGAGTCTTCTTGATGATGTTCTTTTCCAATGACCTCGTTAGTGCAACCTAATTTCAACAACATGTTTATGTGAAATTTGAGTGTGGTGAAAATTATATTATAAATAAACACATTCAATAAATTTCAATTTAACTTTGAATTTTCTTGCAATTGTGTATGAACATTTTCTGGGAAGTGCAATTGGAGAATTTTCAATAAAAATCTCATTTTTGCCTTTCTTTTTTAGTATTTTATGTTCAATCGTTCGGTACTTTGTTACTTGCAAAGTTCTATACGATGTGAACTCGATTTATATAGAGTACTTGTGAATATTTCTGACGCTACATTGGTCAACTTTTGTTCATTCTCAGTTGACATCCCGGTCTATATTTTATTGATTTTGTTGAATTTTTATTTGTTGAAAATTCTAGTTCATCTAAATATAATTTAAACCAGCTCTTAACTAGTTATAAACATAGTTATACTTAAAGTTATATCCAAATTGATGATTTAATTGTTGTTATCAAAGAATTTTTGAAAACTATGAATGACTCGCTCTGACTAATGATTGCACAACCGGCCTTAGAGTTAAGTGCATTCCATCCAAAGAAAATGCTGAAACTAGATTTCATGTCTTCATTTCAACTTGAAACCCTTAAATGCTTTTAAATAAACGGATGATAGATTTTCTCGAATTTCTAAACTATACACAGCGTGGTGTCTTTACATAAGGAAATCTGAGCTTCCTGTAGAATACGCAGTCGCGGGCCAAGTGGCACGCCCAATTTTTGAAGACGCTCCTCGCCCAGATAAGGTAACTCTACCATTCCGACACGTTCAGCTTCAAAAAGTGCAGCATATTTCTGGAATGCAGTTAATTAATAAATAATTTTATAACAAAAATTTTAGCCGAACCTCATATCCTAACTTTTTCAGGAACAACCGCATTAATGGTGGATCTTCGCCAAAAAATTTCGTCAGTTTCTTGACTCGTTTGGGATTTGTAAGATTCGGTGGATCTGGATCGTTCCCCGTCGTACCGAAAACATTCTGCATTCGAGCTGCTTGAGATCTGTAAAAAACGAAATACAAGTTTATTATTATTATACATTTAACATGTATGGGGTTTGGCGTGGGTTGCGAATAATTCCACCATTTACCCGAGGGCAGGAGTTAAGTAAACTCTCCTTATAAACTATGTGTGTATTATGTGTGCACCTTGGTTATGCACGCACCTTCAGATATTTAAGAATCTTAACAAAATTGGCCTCTGTATTTCGGGTTAGAATAGCACGTAGATACTGGCCAGAAGCACAGAAGCTTGTATTACTCGAAATTTTAATATGAGTATGCTAACGAAACATCAACGATAAGATGATTAAAAACAACGGAGGTGTTTCGTTGTTTTGTTAAAAGAACCTAAATGTTCATGTTCATGTTAATAGTTGCTTTTCGGACGTAAGAAATAATCTCACAAAAACAACTCTGTTGTGAAAAGTTTCCGCCAAAGAAAAAGTTGTCAGCCGCAAAAAGGATTGATATAATACAATCCCGCCAATATGCTCGCAAGGATATGCATTCAAAAGTGATTGAATTAGTTAATAGTTTCCACCAAAACAGCGTGGTGCGGTATGCGTCAGAATTTGTGAAATAATTTCCGCCGCGATAGACCACGCTGAATTTGCCAATTCGTGTGGAGTCTGTGTTGTGTGTACCGCGTAACGCACCCGCGCTGGTTTGGTGGAAGCTAATTTCTTTCAACGCTTATTGGAGGGGAGCTGACGAGGGTGCTATTTCCTGCTATGCTCTTTTCTTGATCAGTTTTAATCTCGAATCTTCCAGCCTTGTAAATAAAAAAAAATTTTTTTTGCTTTCCTTCGTATAGATGACTTTTCCCTTTTTTATACAATAAAGTTCTTTCGTAATTTTCATAAGATTGGTTTTATCCTGCAATTACCCCTATGAAAGCTCCCCGCAAAACAGCATTGCAAGAAATTAGCTTCCACCAAACCAGCGCGGGTGCGTTACGCGGTACACACAACACAGACTCCACACGAATTGGCAAATTCAGCGTGGTCTATCGCGGCGGAAATTATTTCACAAATTCTGACGCATACCGCACCACGCTGTTTTGGTGGAAACTATTAACTAATTCAATCACTTTTGAATGCATATCCTTGCGAGCATATTGGCGGGATTGTATTATATCAATCCTTTTTGCGGCTGACAACTTTTTCTTTGGCGGAAACTTTTCACAACAGAGTTGTTTTTGTGAGATATCATATTTTTTTTTGCAGATTTCAATTGACAAAATCAACTTAACATAACAATAAATGAATGCGTTTATTTTCTTGAAATGAAAACGATATTCACTGCCCTTTTATCACGACCATGTTTGAGAACATAATAACAATAATAACCCTCTTGGTAACCTTTGTAACCTTAGCGTCCTTCGTAACCTGAGGTGTGTTTTGCGAACCCCTACCGTTTGCTGGAAGCTTTAGGATCATCGGGATGTTATTTGTTCATTCAATATTATTGTAAAATAGACGTACTCGTATAAGAGACGAACCAAATCTGGAACTTTGAGCCCTTGCCGCCGCTCTTGCAGACGCTTTACAACTGAAAACTTTAGAGAACATATACAAGGGATTGTTCGAAACAGTCCTGCCAAATAACAAAACTATACGATTCTTTTCTAGGCATTTTTCGAGCCAATCTCCGACTTTTGCAAAATGCTTCCTTTAAAACATATAAAAAGATTTAAGCGAGAAACTCTATGTATTTTTTCACATTTTCCGCTGTATCTTTTTTTCTACTCCACGGATCGGAGCAAACGATAGCCGATGCACACCTTCACGACAGACTCTATCAATGGGAAAAGAGACCAAATCCCGAGATGCCCTCTGCAAGGCTGTAGCCCTGTCAATGAACGACAAGAACAACAAGAACAACGAGAACAACGAGAACAAGATTTTCGAAAAAAATGCGATTTTCAAACTCTTATATCTCCAGTGTTTTTCATCGTATCTTCTTGAAATTTTCTACACTTCGTAAGACGGCGCGAACGACAACTTATACCGAATTTGAACACTCAGGACCAACCAGAGGCCGAGCTACAGAGGTCTGAAAACCCGTACTTGTCCCGTCGTGTAAACATAGTCTTAGTCGCTTCTCACTTTTGATTTGTTCAAATTTCTTCGTTTTTCTTTGGCGGGCGGGACGCTCCCGCGTCCCTAGATTATGGAGCCGGCATTGGATTGGAAAGAGACCATTGTCTCAAAATCACAAGAGCTGATGCATTGCATTGGATTGGACGGATACAAAACAACGACGACCCCGCAAACTTTTCTCTTTCGTATCCTGGAATGTATGCTCCCTGAATAGACCGGGCGCCTTAAGGGCCCTCCTGGATCAGGTAGAACAATACAAGCTGAGCATAGTTGCAATCCAGGAAACTAAATGGCTCAAAAGCGAGATTAACGACCTCAATTCGCACACTATTTTTACGAGTGGTAAAGAGGGGGGCAACAAGGAGTTTGGAGTAGCTTTCATCGTGAGTAAGCAGCTCGAGGGCTACGTCATCGGCTTCAAACCCATCAACGGCTATGTGCGATCCACATTAAGACCCGTTTCGCTAATCTATGGCTCATTAATGCGCATGCCCCTACAGAAGTAAAAGAAGACGCGATTAAGGACGAGTTCTACAACGACCTAGAAACACTCTTCGACTCACTTCCATCAAACGACGTCAAGCTGCTGCTAGGAGATTTCAACGCCAAAGTCGGAAACGAAAGCTGGCATAGGGGAACTACTGGAGGCCACGACGAAAACAACAACAACGGTCAGCGACTTATCGACTTCGCGAGCGGCAAGAAACCTGGTCATAAGCTCTACATGTTTCTCTCATCGACGAATCCATAAGCAGACCTGGAAGTCTCCAGATGAATACACCGCGAACCAGATCGACCACGTACTGATCAGCAAGAGATGGGCTTCTAATGTCTTAAATGTCAGATCCTATCGAGGAGTCAACTGCGACGGTGCACCTAACGAGAATCAACCCTGCCAAGATCCTCGGGTTTTGATTGATGATGCCACGGCGGCTGCGTACACTACAGCGCTTGAGCAAAAACTGTCGCCCATGCTTGATAACATTAACAATATAGGCATCCATGAGTTCTGGGAGGCGCCCAAAGACAGCATCAAAGGAGTTGCAGAAGAAGTCGTGGGCTATTAAGGCCGGCGCAGACGAACAGACTGGTTCGACGACGAATGCAGGGCCTCGATTGAGGCGAAAAATGAAGCCTAACGCCAATAAACACAACGCGCATCCCGAGCCAAGAAAGAAAGATACAACGAACTTCGGCGAGTATCTAATAAGTTAATTAGACGTAAGAAACGTAAACATTTTGACGAGCAGTTACAGCAAATAAACCAAAGATTAGCCAGTAAGAACATTAGACAGGCGTACACACTTTTAAATAATGTCAAGATCGGATATCAACCCAGGACAAGCCTAGGTAAGGACAAGGATGGTAACATCATTAGCGACATCGAAAGCGTCAGCAAACGATGGGCCTCGCATTTTGAAGAGCTCCTCAATGCACCATCAACATCCCCAGCTCTTGAGCAGTTAGCCTAATAACCAAGTCTTCCAGTTTCTATCCCCAACAGTAGAGGAGGTGAGTCTTGCCATACAGTCGCTTCAAAGTAATAAAGCGCCCGGCGTTGACGAGATCCCAGCAGAACCGCAGAAGCATGGTGGAACGTGCCTGATCAACGCTATACGCTACTGCTGAAAATATAGAACGATGAGGTAATTCCCGAAGATTGGCGCAAAAGCATAATCTGCCCAATCCACAAAAAAGGAGACAAGCTGAAGTGTGAGAATTACAGGGGCATATACTTAGTTTGTACGGCCTAGAATATTTTATCGAAAACTCTTGAAAATAGAATTAATCCGTACGCAGAACGAATCATTGGCGAGTATCAAGGCGCCTTCAGACATGGTCGTTCAACGACCGATCAGATTTTCACAGTGAAGCTACTACTCCAAAAACGCTGGGAATATAACATCGACGTATACCAAATCTTTGTGGACTTCAAGCAGGCATACGACAGTATCGATCGAGCCGTACTGTACAACATTATGGTGCATTTTGGTATACCGGCAAAGTTAGTGCGACTCACAAGGATGACGATGACTAATACCGTCTCGCAGGTCAAAGTGCAGAACCGACTCACTGACCTATTTGAAACTCGTACTGGACTCAAGCAGGGTGACGGGCTGGCGCCGACGCTCTTCAACCTTGCTTTGGAGTATGTAATTCGAGCCATGAATATGGACAGCAGCGGAACGCTACTCATCAAGTCGACTCAATTAGTAGCGTACGCCGACGAAATCAACATCATATCTCGAAGATTGGCTGATGCAGAAAACCTTCTGCACAACCTCAATAACGCCGCAAAGGAAATTTGGACTACATATCAACGAAAGGCCATGATGCAATCAAAAACAAGGAGGTCAGCAAATTCAAGCATCACAGTGGGGAACCCTAATACCGAGTATGTAGACAACTTCAACTATCTGGGTTGTAACTTATCAAAGGACGCCAACGAAACCGACGGATACAACTTGCCAATAAGACATATTTCAGGGTCCTCCGTATAATTAATTCGAAACTTGCGCACAGGAACACGAAGCTCCGCGTGTACAAAACGATCTTCCGACCCGTGCTATGTTATGGCTGCGAAGCATGGACCCTCACCCAAACCTCCGAAATTTGGCTATACCGATTCGAACGGAAGGTCCTTCGGTGAATTTTCGGGGCCGTTCGCGAGCGAGATCAATGGCGTATCCGGTACAACCATATGTTGTATAAATTGTACGATGAACTGGAAGTATCAAAAATCGTTAAGCTTCAACGTTTGCAATGGGCGCGACGTGTACAACGGATGGACGATTATCGCATGCCAAAGAAAGTTATGAACGCACAACGAATTGACGGAGCGAGATTGCGTGGACGACCGAAAGCTCGCTGGGAGAACTCCGTAGGTGAAGACGCCCACTGCTGGGCTTCCGAAACTGGAGGACAAGGTCACGTAACCGCGACAAATCGCGGAGGTAAACGATTCAGGCCCGACGTCGGGCTATCGTGCCACATAGATGAGATGATGCATTGCATTGCTTCCCATCAAAATTTCATTCAATACTCGTAAAAGTGAAAATATCATCCTTGGTACAAAAGCGAATTGCTGAAATAAACCCCGGAAGTGACGCTATGTGACAGCAAATTGCTGAAAAAGGGCAAAATTTGCCTGACCAGCAAAATACAAAAATGAAAACAGCCTCGAATTGTCAGTACAGATAGAATGCACGTGAAGTTCAGCATTGCGTGTGAGACGCGACAACTAGCTTCAGCAGAATACCCTTAGTACCGTAAACAGTGTCATTAAGGGTCGTCCATTCAACATCCGATTAAAGCTACTGTAGTGCGACCGCTAAATCTTAGAAGAAAATGAGGTGCAGGAACTGACTTGTGTTCAAAATATCGAGCGATTTTTCCCTCCAAAATGGATAATTTAACCAACCGTTAAAATGCATGTTTAATCTTGCCGTATCGACAAGACTCACACCCTTTTCTGAAAGCTTTTACATTATATTGAATTGATTTTTTTTTGCATGTATTCTTCTTCTCAGTACCGTATAGCCCCATGTGGGGCCATGCTGCGTTAGCTCAGCCGTTTATAGGCGATTTCGAGTCAACGTTACATTACATATCATTTCGGAGTGTATATAATGTTGCAAGCATTATATGTGTTGTATAAATGTTGGACCACGCCGAGATTCAATCTCCGGACCTCTAGATTACTAGCAGCGTAGAGTGCGGCTCAGCCAAGTGAGCCACAGAGCGGGACGTTTTTCTTTTCGTATCGCGGGTAAATCTGCCTCGAAAAAAACGATTGCGGGTAACATCCCGGTTAAGACCAAACAGCTGATATTTGACAGTTTGTGCGCATCTTTGACTCACCTTCGGCTGCTTATTTTTTAGATGTGGTGGATTTTATCACAAAAGATGATAATTTCTTTGCAAAATCTTTTCTCGTGATGAGAAAAACTCTCACATTTGGTTTGAAAAAACCAAATTCCCTCATATTCCCCTATGCGTCCGCCATCTACATTTGATGCATCTAAGCTCTATCCCGAGTAGGGTAGTTGCACGCGTGAACTTTACCTGGGTAAGTGTAATTTTTTTATATGAAGTTCTACCCAAACCTGCACGGGATAAACAATTAAACGTACCTAATGTATTGTTATTGTCAATAACATGTATACAGTCGCTCCCTACTAGTCAGAGCCCCAAGGACTCGAATTTGTTGATCTTTTTTTTTAATTACCTGAAGAGTTAGCTAGCATCGCTTGCATCACAAATGGGGAGGAGGCTTAGGCCCGTATTTATGAACATTCCTTAACTCAAGGAGACCTTGAGTCAAGGATGCCGAAATTCAATAAATTAAATGTCATTTTCCATACTTTTTCAAAGAAATCACCTATATTCACGAGTCAATGCATCCTTGATTTAAGGAGAAACTCAAGAAGACCTTGAAATTTTCTATAGTCAACCTCACTTGAAGTCAAGGTAGCTACCCACCTCCCTTGAAATATAATATTTTAAGTCTATTGAAAACTCTCATTCGCTGGATTCCGGAGTAACACTTATCCCGGCGGAATTTAATTCAATACGTACGTAATTCATATATTAGAGAGTTTTAGTAAGTCGTCGGATATGCAACGGCAAACTTTGACATTTCCATGCAAAAATATGTTTGCCAATAATACGTAAAACAGTATACCATAACTTTGCATGTCCCATGTAGGCATGGGTGTATTTCCGTATATTGGATATTCTGTAAACAATCCTCATTTGCGAAATTAATTGTCGATTATTACCCCATGCCTACTTGGGACATGCAAAATTATGGTATACTGTTTTACGTATTGTTGGCAAACGAATTTTTGTATGGAAATGTCAAAGTTTGTCGATGCATATCTGACGACTTGCTAAAACTCTCTATTATCAAAAGTACACATGTACTGTAGGTGAATTTTTGTTTTCTAGAACAATTTTTCATTTGGACGATGTTGTTAAACGCTTTTTTGGCTATCGCTTCTGTTCTGAATGAAGAATATAACTGCCAATTTCTCATTCTTATCAATTTAAAAATAAACGGCTATCTCATTAGGGTCAGCGAAGTGAACTGCGGAACACAAGTGGAGTATCTGGAGTGTTAATGACCTTCAATTATACATTTACTCATTTAATCGTTCTATTTTAAAATTCGGTACAGGCAAACCTAGTTATATTAACAAAAAAAAAACATAAGGTAAACTTAATGTAGGCTGACCAGACGTACAGCATTTTGCTGTACAGTACAGTATTTTGACCTTCCCCACCCAGTGCCGGATTAAGCAAGCGCGGGGCCCGTGGCAGGAATCAAAGGCCCCAGGATTTGCAAGCTTCGTTAGTGGGCTCCCTTATATAACTCGTAGTCTTTTGCCTATTACCCCTTTTTATGCTTTTAGTATTCGAAATTATGTTTAACTATAATTATTAAAATTGGAATATCGTCTAATTATTTGGGGACGTTTCCGTATATTTTTTAAATAGGTATTAACCCAGCCAGATCGGTCACGACTCCACGTTATCTGGTAATTTGGAGGCCTGATTATAAGTAAATTCTCGGCGTGGTAGATTCTCATATATGTACCATAAAAAAAAACTTCTGGTTAGAAAGCATACATTTATCAAAATTATGTTATTTTAGAGTATAACGGCTGGGACAACGCAATCGGCACAACTTTCAATGGGGATGCAACATATCATCGACCTCTCGATAGTACCAACTAAAGACATATTTGTAGCATAATGGGCAAAAAACAAAATCATGAGAACATCGATGGACATTATTCTTCGCGCCACAACACGCCATCACACAAATGCACTAGGACAGTCCCTCAACTTATCATGGTTTTATGGACCTGGTCTGGTCAGGAGCTTATGTAAAATTCTTCAACCTTATGGAATAAGTTAAGCTAAGATAGATTTTTTCTAAGTATTTTGGGATGAAGTTAATTTCTCTAGACGTATAGCTAGGGAGAAAAGGAAGAGGAACATCTCTCGTTGTCTAAAAAAAATTACCAACGCTGAAAAACTGAAAAATTGTTTTTTTTTTATATTATTTTTTTGCTGTTCAAAAAATCATTCTTGTATGGCTTTGGCTTTTGGGCCGCTAATTCTCGTGGGCCTTCAGCCACACGGGCCCTGCGGATAAGTGTTTTTGGAACATTACGCTATCAGCTCTCGCAAGAAGAATTTTCTTGTTCTTGTTATCGACACTTATCTTAGCGTCCGCCATATAGCGGACACATAGCAGAAAATATCGGAAACACAAAAGTTCTCCCTATAAGAACGGATAGCAGAATGTGCCGTGTTTTTTTTTGTCAAGTCGAATTGATCAGCCAATTTCACCATAAAAACAAAAGTAATGGGGTCGTGCGTCCCTAAGTTCATTTAAGATGATAATGATATAGCGACACTACTGTAGTCCGACGGAAAAATATTGTTCATCGATGTACTGAAAACTTTGAACTTTAGCAAACTAAACGAGCAATTAGTTTCAATGATACTAACATAGTTGATCTCGTTTATCCCCATTTGCTGCTAAATTTATGCTTTATAGCCACATCCCCTGTGTGAAACCATGCGATCTAGGGCAGATTCTCATAACCGAAAAGAAATATCTCATACAAGAATTTGATTGTTTCACGGGATATGTGGCTCTGGCCCTATTTTTGAAATCATGGAATGTACATATTCCACTCATAATTATTATAATCATTAACTAATGGAAGAAATACGTTCATTGGGAAGTCGCGATATCGGCAACAAAATTGAGTCGAATCCATGCAAAGTTGTCATGGAAAGTTATGACACAAAAGAGACATTTGTCCAAATACTACCACTCGTTTTTAGAATTTGCTTACTATTAAGTTTTTTTGAAGCCAGCGCGGGGCCCGTGGCATTTGCCTTCTGCCACGAGGTTAATCCGGCACTGGCCTTACCGCATCCAGAAGAGTACAACAAAATGTACAGTATATTCTAGTTTTCACACAATGGTATACCTCATGACATGAGCTTCTGCTTCCAATTCTCTTCCACCACACAAGATCAGAGCTCATATTCTGTAAGGCGAATGGCGACAGGTGACAATTGCTTGTTAAGGCAATGCATTTCTCACAATAATCGAAATGCTTTTTTAGTGAAATAATGCTTTCAGATGCTTTTTTAAAGCATCAAATACTTAAAATCTTGCACCGCCAATGGGTGGTTTCGCATTGCAAGACGAAACCGGACTAATAAACAGACGACAACAGCTTTTGTAGTGGCCAACAGACAAGCATTGTGCATTTCACATTGTAAGAACACGTCTTACGAAAGAAAAAAATCGTGACACGATTGTTTTTCTTTCGTAAGAATTGTACGACCGATAAGACGATTGCATCTAGTTCAGGCGTTCTGCGACGACAATTAGCGCGTGTTTAAGGCTTCATGCACACGACGCGAAAACGGCTCGCAAGCTCGACACATCGAAATGCATTGGCTCTTATGGGAAGCTCATGACGAGCCACAGCAAGCGAGAGCCGTGCACAGTCAAAACATGGCTCGCGAGACGTGTTTTCACATATCGTGCACCACAATCCGCAAAATCCACGGCTCGCGAGCCGTGTTTTGACTGTGAACGGCTCTCGTTTGCTGTCGCTCGTCATGAGCTTCCCCTAAGAGCCAATGCATTTCGATGTGACGAGCTTGCGAGCGCTCTTACTTGCATCTTGTCGACTCGTCACTTCATTGTACACTATCTTTGGAGCGTGCATTGCAACATTTATACATACTTGCTGTGTGATTATTGTTCGCCCGTCCGTGTTTTTATCGGATAGTGTTAAATGATTATACGATGGTTCTTGTCGTGCAAGTTTACCCGTCCGGTTTCGTCTTACAATCTGAAACCACCCAATTATTTCTTTAAAAATTTGCACGAAAACTCAAATATGTATGTTCTATATGGTTTTCTAATAAGGGCAGGTAGATGTTGAACTGGAATGAAACAAGCTGTATGTGAGGTATAAACATCGAATTTTTAGACTATGGAATACGCTTAGACCAATTAAAAAGTGTTCCAACATCTGGGTCAACTTTTATGGTCTAAAATCTATAAATTATACCATTCACTGGTCTCAATATCCGAACAGTTAAATTTGACAGTTTCAGCTGTCTGTGGTATCCACATGGGCTGCCAATTGGTAGCTCGCCAAGCCATTTGGAAGCAGTCATCTCTTCCACACTAGCAACAATCCCACCCGTTACCAAATTTAGATATCCAATTTATATATGCAGTGCCAATTGTACACTGTACATTGGTGTACCATTTATCGAATACATTATCACAATTTTTCAAGTTTTGTTCGTTTTTTGTTTGAAACTATAAAATTACCGAATGACCTAAAGCCGGCCCCACACCGACCGGAGTGTGGCACACACCGCACAAAAGACCGGTTCCAAGATACCTTGGAGTCGCCCAACCACACTGCTGCTGCACGATTTTTCGTATCAATCTTTTGTGCGGTGTTTGCCACACTCCGGTCGGACTTGGGCCGGCTTAACATTAACACAAACACAGTGTCCGATAATAAATAAATGTATGAAAACCTTTAAAAATGAAATTTTGTTTGCATCATTTTCCGGCTGGCATTTGGCAGCTTGTGTGGATGCTGTTTTAGTACGAAAAGTGATATTAAACACCTCTTCTACTAGTAACATTTGAAAATCTGGTCTAAATGTTGAAAAAGTTTACCCAGATGTTGGAGCCACTGTTTGATGACATTTTCTTAGGGTATGTGCATTCCATTGTTCCAGAAATTCAATGGGTATAAACGATTTTTTTATTTTACAAAAATACACAAAATCGAATTACTGACAATAAATAACCAAATTAACATCATTGCATTGACTTAAACATGGCTTTCTGCGTATGAGACCAAAGCGATACGCTTAAAAAATTATCAAGCTGCTTACAATTGTCGAGATCACAAAGTTGGAGGAGGGATGTGTATATTTGTAAGAAATGGACTAAATTTTAACATAATTGAATCAGATAATAGCACTTTGTATTCATCGATTTGGAAAAGGCAAGAGTACCTCGTGATCTGATATGGTTGGCCTTGAGAGCACTTAATGTCCCTGAGGCATACGTCAGGATGATACGAGACATGTATGATGGAGCTACGACTAAGGTTAGATGCACAGCCGGTGAATCAGAATAATTTCCGATGAATGCCGGATTACACCAGGGCAGTGTATTGAGTCCGTTGCTCTTCAACATCATCATGTGCTACTTATTAACACGTGTATCCGACGGCCTAGAAATATATCTTCTTTTTGCCGATGATATAGTCCTCAGTAGCCCAAACATCGTTGCCTTGCAAGCTGCACTTACAAAATGGTGTGACATTCTGGAGGAGCATGGACTGAGGGTAAGTATAACAAAGACTGAGTTCTTATGCTGCCCATTCTCAGACCCAGATGCACCGATACCAGATATGTATGTCAAAAGAGAGCAGCTTAAGTCTTGTACCAAGTTCAAGTACCTTGGCTCGATGGTGAACAACGGAGCTACATGCGATGATGACATCAAACATCGCACAAAGGTTGGGTGGATGACGTGGCGAGAAAACTCTGGAGTTTTCTGCGATAAGAAAATTCCACTGAAGCTAAAGGGCAAGTTGTACAAAACGGTCCCGCACTCATGCATAGATCAGAATGCTGGACCATGTATGAAGGTTACGCGAAACAAATGACAGCGACTGAAATGAAAATGTTACGCATGTCAGTTGGTGTAACGAAAAGGGACCACATTAAGAGCAGCTACATCCGAGCCAGCTTGTCCATAGACCAACCAATCACCGAAAAGCTCGAAGACTGACAAATGGATCGGTATTGCCATGTTCAACGGCGTCCGCCTGAGAACCCAGCAAAGAAAGCGATATCAATGGAACTTCCACTTGATGGACCCAAGGCCAGAGGCAGACCGAAGAACACCTGGATGTGTCAAATGAGAAAGCAACAACAACGCATTGGTCTCGGGCTCGGCGATGACACGATCCAAGATAGAGCTGCGTGTAGAAATATGCTGAGATATTACCGCTAAAACGGGCGATGTGCCTACACCGCAGGTCGAGCAACGCGAAACCATGGAGCGGTATAAAGAACGAGACAAGGAAGAAGAAGAAGAATCAGATAATAACTACAATTTTTTAGTAATTAAAATCGATAATATTAAACCTAGAATGACACTTGGGATATTCTATAAGGCACCAAATGACTGTACCAAATCGTTTATTGAATTTGTTGATGATAAGCTTGACAAGTATAAAAACTAATTGATGGTAGGAGACGCTAATATAAATTTACTAAACTATAATAACTCATTAACTGATAAATATTATGACGTAATTAAAGCCAATGGATATGACGTTTTAAATCGTATTCTATCAACCAGAGACACGGATAACACCAAGCCATGCATTGACCATGTAATAATAAGTAACTACGACAAGCATAATTATAAAATTATAACAACGGATACGGATATATGTGATCATAAAATATTATATATAAACGCTAACATAACAGAAAAACCTAAAACAAAAATGACTAATACGATAATAAAAAAATTGAATCCAAACAAATTTAAAGAAGACCTAAAAAGAACTCTAATATCGAACCCGGACGCAGATAGGAGAAGCTCATTGAAATTATACAGACTAGCAAAGCCAACAATATCAATTTGAAAACAATTAGAACAAGATAAAACTCATGGATTACAGACGAAATAATTATGGAAATGAAAAAACGACGAGTTCTCTATAAAAGAATGCAAGATAACCCTAATGACGCGTTAAAAAGAAATGAATACTTGACACAAAAGAAAGACGTAATTCGCCTGGTCTCAGAAGCTAAAAAGAGGCATTTTAATGCAGGGATTGAACATGCTGGAAATAATGCGAAGAGGTTGTGGGAACACCTAAGAGAAACCATTACTGACAAATCTGCCAAGGATAAGGAAACAAAGATAAACCTAAAGTCAAACGGAGTCAGAGTCGACGATACTGTAAATTTATTACGGACACGATTGGTTTTGACAAACAGCAGCATGGATTTATTAATAAAGGAAGTACAGACTCAGCAATTTACAAAATGATGGTCGAGATTACCGAATCAATGGACCGAGGCTCGATTGTTGCTGCAGTTCATTGACCTTAAAAAAGCATTTGACACAGTAAATCACGAAGTATTGCTTGAGACTCTGGAAAAATTAGTATTAAGAGGACTTTCAAATAAGCTGATACAGACGTACTTATACAACAGAGTGATTCAGACGAGATGTAATGAGAAGACAAGTGACGAAGATATTATGAATATAGGAATACCACAAGGATCGATACTTGGACCTAAGCTATATACACTACCTGTCAGAACTATAGCCGCACCATAAGACAGACTGATCTTTGGAAATTGAAAGAGAGCACAGTTATTCCACATATTATATACTTAGGGGATATTAAAAAGACAAATAATTTCACAAAAAAATTCCTTTTATTTCAAACCGTTATTCTTCTATAAAAGAAAATCTAAATTTCCGGTCCGTCATAACTATAGCCGCACTTGGAATCAGTATGGTAAGAACTGTTTAAAAAGCCGAAATTGAGGAAATTAATAACGGGAAAAATCTTTTTAAATAAAATAGACTCTGAGGAATTATTTTGTTTAGGTCTCAATAAATCATTATAACGGGTTTTCAAGATTTATGGTTATTGACTTCTCAGTATCGATAACCATTTCTTTTTCATGGAAAACTCTTTGAAATTGTATTTATTGTATGAATTTCACGTAATAATGTTTCCTAAAGATTTCCTGTCTAATTTTGCTGAAGGAGGGGCGACCTCCGTAACATTTGTTCCATTGGAACCTTCTTGGAGGGCAATTATTTGAGAGAGATGATGCAATCTCTTGCTAGAAAATCCGTTATGTGTGTGTCTTCTGTATTAATACGAAAACAGTTTATGGTTAGGATATTCCAGAGAAGTTTTTACTGTATTAGAGGTTGTTACATCAACTTCTAAACACATAATCAATCCTGCTTAACACTATTAAGGAACTATGTCCAAAATTTGTATTGATATCTTTGCAAATCTGGCAAGTGCACATTAAAAGTATTGTACAGGAGAGTCTACCTATAGAATACTTGATTTCGTCACTTCCAGCATAGGAACTTCATATGATTGACTAATTGTGAAAATCTTGACTTATCGTTCCATTCTATACACCAACTGCGGTGTATGTCTGTAGTATTTATGGCATGGCAACTTACCAGCTCTATGAGAACTACGCGGAACTTTGTCTGTTTGGAGGAGAAGATCCCAGCGGGAGAAATATAGAGTTATTCAATTTTCGGAAATGTCACATTGGAAATTTTGCATCAGGACCTCTAAGCGTCTATGGCTCAGTAGGTAGAGTTGCTGACCTTGTGACTGAAGGTCGGAGGTTCGAATCCCGATTGGGACGAAACAGGAAACCTTCAAGAAACACTATAACGTAAAATTTAGTAAAAAAAAATGAGTTCAGACAGTTTTCTATGTAAAAGCAGCGGTTGACGATGCTAGCAAGCTAATAAGCCTAAAACTCAAAAGTGTTAAAATGATTTCGTGAAACATAAACAAAACAATCTCTCAGAGTCTATTTTATTCGAAAAGGATCTCTCCCGTTATTATTTTCCTCAATCTCTGCTTTTTAATCAGTTTTTGCTATAATAATTCAAAGTGCGGCTATAGTTATAACAGACCGGAAATTTAGTTTCTCCTTTATAAAGAAACAACGGTTTAAAAAAGAAGGAAACTTTTTGAGAAATTATTTGTGTTTGAAGTAGGGTAGGGCGGGGCTAGTTGAGCAATTTTTCACTTGAGCGTTTATAGCTCCTCAACGGTAAGTCTTAATGGCTTCTTATGCATACTGATAGATTGGTAGTATATCCCTTTGCAAATGTGCCCAACAAAAGTATTTCTAAAAAGTTAAATTATGGAGCTGTATCTCTTTAAATGAAGAAAGTCAAATATGCTCAACCTACCCCATAGGTGGGGTAAGTTGAGCTAGGGTAAATTGAGCACATAGAAAGTTTAGCCAAACCATGTGTTCAATGTTAGCTAGGCATGAAATAAAATTTCCGTTTCGTAATCAACTTTTTATTTATAGACTTTAAATGACAAAACAACAAAACTTAAAACAATTTTGGTTCAAAATTTAGGGTTGGGGTTAATTGAGCAACTATAGCTTCAAAATATAGGGTTGGCGATAGTTGAGCAACTATAGCTCAACAAACCCCAACCCTGAATTTTGAAACAAAATTGAGTTTATAGAAAAACGGTTAGTATTATACCCAGAAACTATATACATATCAAAAGTTTAATAAATTTATGAACTTTTAACACTTATCTGATTAAAGAAGGATAATATTTAACTATTACAGACGAAATATTGAGGTTTACGATTATTTCACTTTTTGGTCACAAAATAAACAATGCGCGCGTGTACTACAGTTTATCGACGAGTCGCTACTGACGTTTGTGCGATAAGTTCTACTCCCGCGACTCGTTATTTCAGCTATATGATGATTTTGCGTGCGGTGAATAGTTTCGGAGATATTTCGGTTGCCCAACGTGCCCTACCATATACCTTTTGTTTATAGTATGTGGAATAACCGTGCTCTCTTTAAATTTCCAAGGATCAGTCCGTATTGTGGTGTGGCTATTGTTATGACATATATGACATATATGATTTTCAAGAATTCCAGTAAAAGCAATAAATATAATATTAACGTTACAATTAATCGATGTATTATTAAGCGGACTCAGTCTACAAAATATTTAGGGTTAATTATTGACAAAGAACTTAAATGGGTCCTGCATATACAATCACTAAAACAAAGAACTTATGGCTCGCGCTCGCTATAAAGCAACACGGCCACATAGATACAAAAATTGCCAATCTTATATACAACGCATACATTTTATAAAAAATCAAATATAATATGACGACCTGGGACAATGCACAAAGGGACTTTTGGACGATGTTGGGAAGTTACTAAATCGATCTATTAAAATATTATTTGGCTACCATCGAATGACGCCTACGAAAGAAATTTATAAGTTGACGAATAAATTTGATATAAATGAATTACTGGGAATGAAACAAATTAAAATAATACATAAAATAAAAAGCAAAGACATCAACATAGAATGTAGCCTTAAGAGAAACATGGACAAACATGACTACAATAGGAATAAGGATAAATATACTTTCAAGACACCAAAGACGAATAGAAGAATGAATACAACTGCAATCAGTGGACTACGACTTTATAACGGGCTACGGCCCGAAGTCACCAACGCGCAAGAACAAAATAAGTTTTAACAAAAGATTAAAAAACTACTATTATTTAAAAAGAAGCTTTTATTAATTACTATTACTCATTGACTAAATTAAATTTCATTTATTGCTGTACTTACATGTTGAGATTTGAATTGTTCGGAATTTAAGAAAAACTGAATTTTGTAATCTAATATAAAATAAAATCAAGCCATGTCTAATACAAAATATTAATTTTTTTCACATGGTACTACTTAGTTTCTATTATATATTTAAAAAAAAAAACGAATTTGAAATAATGAAATATTGATGTATTGTAAATATTTGAGAATCAATAAATTAAATAAATGTCTATTAATGCCATAAAACATATTTAAAACTGAATAAAATCGGACAATGGGGTCATAGGGCTGTCGTACAAACCCAACGCCACAAATTAGGTTCTTCTAAGAAAATCATTTTATTTGTGCACCAATTTCATCCAAACCTCATACAAATGTGTTTCTATTGATGCCGCAAAGTACAGGCTGGCCCATTAAAAGTGAACTAGTGTAAACCATGAATAACTTTTTTATTTCTGAACCGATTTTTTGAAATTTTCACATAAAAAAATAGACACTTGGGAGATATAGATCTCCGCTATATTTTGCTTCAATTCCTGAATTGTCCTTGGTTTATAATTGTAGACTCTCTACTTAAGGTATCCCCACAGAAAAAAAAATCTAGTGGAGTTAAGTCTGGAGATCTAGCCGGCCAGTTAATTGCAGATCCTCTGGAAATGACTCTTTCGCCGAAAACGTCCGTTAAAATCTCCATTGTGGCTCCAGCGGTATGGCAAGGCGCTCTATCTTGCTGAAACCACATATCTGGTCGGTTTTGGACAAAAGGACGAATAAGCATCTCACGATATCGTTGTCATTCTTCGGGTTGATGTCTTGCATCTGACTCGAAGCTGGCTTCCACCCGCTCAATGATTTCGTCCGTTCTCGCACTTCGTCTCTGGGCTCTTCGAGGGCTATTAACGGTTCCTTGTTCTCAAAATTGGTAACGTGAACGGCTAAGTCAAATCATCTGATGCGACATTTGGAAGAAGCACCGCTGCGCCTGAGTGCTGTATTTACATCTGCAGCGTCTCAGGTTACTTAACGTGATAGGTGACAGAAAACATCTAACTCAACCACTAAAGCAGCATCTTCGAGGCATGCCCATGATGGCCTTTACTTAACGATTAAACCCTATCATGGTTTAGCGATGTGCCGACAACTCATCCTAAGAAAAACTTCAAGTCAAGAAACCTGAAACAAAAGCCTCGGATTGGACGGATACAAAACAACGACGACCCCGCAAACGAACAACTGATTACTCTTTCGGATCCTGGAATGTACGCTCCCTGAATAGACCGGGGGCCTTAAGTGCCCTCCTGGATCAGGTAGAACAATACAAGCTGAGCATAGTTGCAATCCAGGAAACTAAATGGCTCAAAAGCGAGATTAACGACCTCAATTCGCACACTATTTTTACGAGTGGTAAAGAGGAGGGCAACAAGGAGTTTGGAGTAGCTTTCATCGTGAATAAGCAGCTCAAGGACCACGTTATCGGCTTCAAACCCATCAACGAGCGGCTATGTGCGATCCGCATTAAGACCCGTTTCGCTAATCTCTGGCTCATTAATGCGCATGCCCCTACAGAAGTAAAAGAAGACGCGATTAAGGACCAGTTCTACAACGACCTAGAAACACTCTTCGACTCACTTCCATCAAACGACGTCAAGCTGCTGCTAGGAGACTTTAACGCCAAAGTCGGAAACGAAAGCTGGCATAGGGGAACTACTGGTGGCCATAGCCTCCACGACGAAAACAACAACAACGGTCAGCGACTTATCGACTTCGCGAGCGGCAGAAACTTGGTCATAAGCTCTACATGCTTCCCTCATCGACGAATCCATAAGCAGACCTGGAAGTCTCCAGATGAATACACCGTGAACCAGATCGACCACGTACTGAGCAGCAAGAGATGGGCTTCTAATGTCCTAGATGTTCGATCCTATCGAGGAGCCAACTGCGACACCGATCACTATTTGGTGAAGACGACCTACAGGTGCAGAATCTCTTCGGTGCACCTAACGAGAATCAACCCTGCCAAGATCTTCGAGGTAGACAATTTGATTGATGATGCCACGGCGGCTGCGTATACTACAGCCCTTGAGGAAAAACTGTCGCCCATGCTTGATAACATCAATAATCTAGGCATCCATGAGTTCTGGGAGGAGCTCAAAGACAGCATCAAGGAGGTCGCAGAAGAGGTCGTGGGCTATAAAGGCCGGCGCAGACGAGCAGACTGGTTCGACGACGAATGCAGGGCCTCGATTGAGGCGAAAAATGAAGCCTATCGCCAATACACACAACGCGCATCCCGTGCCAAGAAAGAAAGATATAACGAGCTTCGGCGAGTATCTAATAAGTTAATTAGACGTAAGAAACGCAAACATTTTGACGAGCAGTTACAGCAAATAAACCAAAGATTAGCCAGTAAGAACACTAGACAGGCGTACAAACTTATAAATAATATCAAGAACGGATATCAACCCAGGACAAGCCTATGTAAGGACAAGGATGGTAACATCATCAGCGACATCGAAAGCGTCAACAAACGATGGGCCTCGCATTTTGAAGAGCTCCTCAATGCATCATCAACATCCCCCGCGGAGCTAGCTCTTGAGCAGTTAGCCGAACCAGGCCCTCCCGTTCTACCCCCAACAGTAGAGGAGGTGAGTCTTGCCATACAGTCGCTCCAAAATAATAAAGCGCCCGGCGCTGACGAGATCCCAGCAGAACTGCTGAAGCATGGTGGAACGTGCCTGACCAACGCTGTACATGTGCTACTGCTGAAAATATGGAACGACGAGGTAATCCCCGAAGATTTGCGCAAAAGCATAATCTGCCCAATCCACAAAAAGGGTGACAAGCTGAAGTGTGAGAATTACAGGGGCATATCATTAGTTTGTACGGCCTATAAGATTTTATCAAAAATTCTTGAAAAGAGAATCAATCCGTACGCAGAACAAATCATTGGCGAGTATCAAGGCGGCTGCAGACCTGGTCGTTCAACGACCGATCAGCTTTACACAGTGAAGCTACTACTCCAAAAGTGCTGGGAATACAACATCGACGTATACCAAATCTTTGTCGACTTCAAGCAGGCATACGACAGTATCGACCGAAGTGTTCTGTACAACATTATGCTGAACTTTGGTATACCGGCAAAGTTAGTGCGACTCACAAGGATGACGATGACTAATACCGTCTCGCAGGTCAAAGTGCAGAACCGACTCACTGACCTACAGGCGTCCCCCGCTTTTCGCCGTTCCGCTTTTCGCCGTTCCGCTTTTCGCCGATTCGGTCTTTCGCCGCTTTTCAAAATTCACCACAATTCGTCTATTCGCCACAAGTTCCACTCTTTCGCCATAATTAAAAATTGCCAATTTTGAGGAATGAATACCAAAAACTTTTAAATCGTTGTTCCCAATGCAACTCATCATCTGGAGATAAATTCCGTTTAAATAAATTTTGGTGGTTAACATTATCGGTTTTTAAACAGAATCCATCTCCAGATGATGAGTTGCATTGTGAATGCCGGTTTTTTTTTCGTATTTACGAGTATTCCTGAGAATTGTGGGAATTCAAATCGGTTTAGAAATCGCCTTGGTGGCACTTTTGGGTTATAGTAAGCGGTTAATGTTAGAGTCTGTAGCCAACACTGTTAAGTTTCGTTTACAACTGTGTGTTCTTCTTCGAATCGCGTTGCAAAATTGTTCTTGTTTAGTTGTGAAGGAATTTTGTTTTAGACAAATTTACGTCGCGAGTCGCTTTGTTTTTGTTTTTTTTTTCTTTACTAGGTGCATCGTGGTAAAGAAAGAGTCAAAAGAACTCATAAAGTGCTAACGTTGCAGGAGAAATCGGATTTGATAAAGCTCGCCGAAGGAGGAATGTCTGTCAGCCGTAAATTAAATATTCCTCGAAGAACAGTGGGCACAATTATAAAAAAAAATAAAACTAAAGTGTTGGACGAGATAAAAAATTCCACGCCTGTCCATTCAAAAATAATAGGAATAAACGACAGTATAATTGCCGAAATAGAAATGCTTTTAAGCATCTGGATTCAGGACCAGACGCATTACAATATTCCTCTAAATACCTCAGTTACACAGACCAAGGCTTTAAGTCTTTTTAGCACCAAGGAATGAAAGAGGAGAGACGGAAGAAACATCCGTTGCTAGTAAGGGGTGGTTTAATAGATTTAAGGGGCGTTCCAATCTACATAACATTAAAATTGATGGGGAAGCGGATAGTGCCGATACAGTGGCAGCCGAGGCATATTCCGTGGAACTAAAACAAATTATGGATTAATGGGGATATTTGCCAATACAAATTTTTAATGTGGACGAGACGGCATTATTTTGGAAAAAAAATGCCATCCAGAACAATCATTTGAAAGGAAGAAAAAACGATGCCAGGATTTAAAGCCGGTTGACCCTTTTGCTGGGTGCCAACACAGTTGGCAATATGGATTTAAAACCGATGATTTACCATTCAGAAAATCCTAGGGCACTGAAAAATTATCTAAAAGCAAGTTGACCACTGCCCTATCGGTGGAACTCAAAGGCATGGATGACGACCGAATTATTCCGAGCATGGTTTAAGGAGTCGTTCAAACCGAGTGTGGAAACTTGCTGCGTCGCTTTGTTTTTTCTCTCCCTCAGAAGCTCACGATAACAGCTTATCTGGTTTGGGGGCCACTGTTGGCTTTTGAGCTCCTTTCAAAATTTGGGTCCACCATTTCCCAAATGCCATAGCGTCTTCAACCTTTAAAATATCTTCCTCCAGTTGCTTGATTGTTAAGATTCGTAGCTCGGTGTTGTTGCTTTCTTCCTCATTGAATCTTCGCTGCTCTTCTATTGACATAAGATCTTCGTCAGTTAACTCTGTATTTTGTCAAGAAAGCAACTCCTCCGCATCTTCCGGATAAACATCTAAATCCAACTGTCTCGCCATCACTACAACATCAGATGTTGCATAGTTCACAAGATTCCCACTAGCTTCAATGTCGGCTGATATCCACTGTAGATTTTTCCATGCGCCTTTTGGGCGCCACATACCTAGCGATTTATTGGTCAATCGATTGCGCACAATCGATCTGCCGCCCGTACAGCACACACACTAGGCAACTTATCGGGCAATCTGAAATTGACAGTCTCACGGTCCACAAGACACAACACGAAATAGCGAAAATTATACCGATTTTGGCGATGGAAGATGGACATCGGTTGCTACTTTTGATGGAGAATGACCGCCACAACCACAGCATGAAGAACGACCACAGGGTTATGTCAAAAAGCCAGCAACTGAGAACGCAATCAAAAAATCTCGCCAATCGGAGGGTCTGTGGCGCTTCTTTAACATATAAAATTTATTAATGTATGAGTAAGGTGATTAATAAATTAGTTCACATTTCAAAATTGGTTCATTGATTTCCTTCCATGCATCTCTAATTGTTTTGATTACATCCAAAATTGTAAAGTTTTTCCAAAAAAGATTTCAGCTTGTTGTGTTTTGGCACATTAGATCAGAACTATCGAGGTCTATCGCCGCTATCGCTTTTGAAAAAGTGCGCCGTAGATAATAAGATTTGATGGTGACAATTACGTCTGGTCCATTGGCCGCAAATGGATGACGTGTTTGGCGGAAGGAAAATCTCTTCATATAAATCACTTAATTGTTTCGGATGACAGGGAGCATTATCCATAAATAGTAAGACTGTGAACGGGATTTTTTGCTCCCTACAAAAAGTTTCTACACTGGGTATGAATGACTCCTTAAACCATGCTTGGAATAATTCGGCCGCCATCCATGCCTTTGAGTTCCACCGGTAGTGCAGTGGTAAACTTGCTTTTAGATAATTCTTCAGTGCCCTAGGTTTTTTGAATCGCATTTTAAACCAAAAACTCGGCCATTATCAACCACATCTAACCACATGGAATGAACTTGTCGATTTAGTATATAAATGAAGTGATTGAAATCAACTTTTGTGCAATTTTGTTTTTATTATTGTTTACTTTGGATTTGTGAAGTTTTTGGATATAAAATACGAATTTTAATTATAGCTCTTAGGGCATCATATGCACTGAAAAGTCTCCGCTTCGCCTTTCGCCGAAACCCGCCTTTCGCCATTTCTCCGGTCCCTAACCCGGCGAATAACCGGGGGACGCCTGTATTTGAAACTCGTACTGGACTCAAGCAGGGCGACGGGCTGGCGCCGACGCTCTTCAACCTGGCTTTGGAGTATGTAATTCGAGCCATGAATATGGACAGCAGCGGAACGCTACTCATCAAGTCGACTCAATTAGTAGCGTACGCCGACGATATCAACATCATGTCTCGAAGGTTGGGTGATGCAGAAAGCCTCCTGCATAACCTCAATAATGCCGCAAAAGAAGTTGGACTACATATCAACGAAAGCAAAACAAAGGCCATGATGCAATCGAAAACAAGGACGCCAGCAAATTCAAGCATCACAGTGGGGGACCTTAATATCGAGTATGTAGACAACTTCAACTATCTGGGTTGTAACTTATCAAAGGACGCCAACGAAACCGACGAAATTAAGCGACGGATACAACTAGCCAATAAGACATATTTCTCGGTCCTCCCTATAATTAATTCGAAACTTGCGCACAGGAACACGAAGCTCCGCGTGTACAAAACGATCATCCGACCCGTGCTATGTTATGGCTGCGAAACATGGACCCTTACCCAAGCCTCCGAAATTTTGCTAGACCGATTCGAACGAAAGGTCCTTCGGCGAATTTTCGGGGCCGTTCGCGAGCGAGACCAATGGCGTATCCGATACAACCATGAGTTGTATCAATTGTACGATGAGCTGGAAGTATCGAAAATCGTGAAGCTTCAACGTCTGCAATGGGCGGGGCATGTACAACGGATGGACGACAATCGCATGCCAAAGAAAGTTATGAACGCACAACGAATTGACGGAGCGAGGTTGCGTGGACGACCGAGAGCTCGCTGGGAGAACTCCGTAGGTGAAGACGCCCACCAGCTGCTGGGCTTCCGAAACTGGAGGACAAGGTCACGTAACCGCGACAATTGGAGGTCAACGATTCAGGCGGCCAAGGCCCGACGTCGGGCTATCGTGCCACATTGATGATGATGTTCTCAAAAACGGCGAACAATTCTGCGAATCGTTGATCTCGAGGGAGCAACTCTTACATGGAGCGTTCGTCGATACTCGCGCTGTGTCTCGACAATCGAATCATTATTCGGTGTGTAAATTTGTCTTATTTGAACTCGTTGCTCAACCGTATCTTTCCCTGATGTTTTTTTTTATTTTCAATACTAACGCATATTTTATCAATGTAATTTTATAAAAACTTTATAAATTTGAGCAACGAGACAAGCATTCATTACCATTCATTCATTTTTTGTTTTATGGTGTCATTACCTGACGCATTTTTACTACTTAATTTCTAAATAAATTGTCTAATAATGGTTATTTTGGCAGTAATTACCTCCTAAACATTGAGTTAATGTATCGTTAGCAAAATTCCATTCTACCTGTCCGCATACGTACTTTTTGTGAATGAAATGGTTAATAAATAAACTCTTATACAAAACCTACCTAAATCACCCTTCCTTAACGCGTACCTACCTGAAAGGTAGTGTAAACATATCTCCCATGTGTCTAGTTTATTCTTAATAAGCTTCAGAAAAAAATATTAAAAAATAAAAAAGTTATACATGGTTTACACTAGTTCACTTTTAATGTGCCACCCTGTATATGTAAAAATGAATGGAATTGGACCGTGGATCATGGGACTGCCATACAAACCTAACCCCCAAATTTGGTTCTTCTTTCTATTGTTGTAGTCTGGCTGGTCTAGCGGTTAGTGCGCTTACCTTCGGTGCACAGGCTCATGAGTTCGAATCTCACCGTGTTCCATGGTGTTTTTCGAACTCACGAGCTTGTGACAGACTATGATCTCACTCAGATGTTAAACGAGTACCCATTTATGGGGATAAATAACACTGCTGAGCGTGATGCTGATCTCATTACCTCATCAAAAAGCAGATAAGATCTTGGAAATAGGATGTCACTAACACATCCTGCGGCCTTAGTCCAATGTTGGATTGTCGCGCCTGTTATTTATTATTTATTTTTATTTCTATTGTTGCCACAAAACATTTGTAAAAATGGATGGAAAGGCGCCTTGGGGTCATGGGGCCGTACAAACCAACATTGTTATACCCTCCGCTCATAGAGTGATAGGGTATATTAACTTTGTCATGAAGTTTGTAACGCATTGAAGGAAGCATCTCCGACCATATAAAAAGTATACATATATGATCAACATGACTTGGGGAGTCGATTGCGCGATGCCCGTCTGTTGCGACGCGTTTTACTCGGCCAATTTCAAAGCTATGAAGCTGGTTCTTCTAAGAAAAACTTTTTTATTTGTGCACCAATATCAACCAAATTTCACATAAATGTGTTTCTATTGATAACACAAAACATATGTAAGAATGGATCAAATTGGACCATGGGGTTATGGGGCTTCCATACAAACCTAATCCCCCGAATTGGGTTCTTCTAAGAAAAACTTTTTATTGTGCACCAATTTCAACCAAATTTCACACCAATTTATTTTCATTGAGCTAGCTACCACGATTTTTCAAAATTCTCCCATAGTGGATTTGGGTTAAATTAGTCTCTAAATCGAATCTCACCAATAGGTAGTGTACGAGTATGTAAAGCATTGACTATTCAGGCATCCAGTCTACTTACCTTAATGTTGTCAAGTCATCACGTAGGCGCTCCAGTTCTTGCGTAACCATGTGCTGCGATCTGAGCTCCGATGACAAGTGGGCTACACTTCGGGCTAAAGTGACCACATGCGATTCAAGTCGTTGAAAACGCTTATTTATTCCTTTCATATCACGAACTTTTCGGCGATCATCACTTCTTCTTCGATCTCTAATAGGTCTACTACTGACGGAACTGGACGGAAGAGACGATAAACTTCCATGCCGACGCCGAGTTGATCGCAACGTTGCGTCCGTACTTCGGCTATGACTGTTTGGCATCCGCGATCCTAACATTCGCAAAACTTCAGAGTACATTGTTTCGAGACCTTCGAGTTGACTTCGTATATGTCGCAGCCCTTGCGTGTCTGTCTCTGAATCGCTTACAGATTGTCCAGCACCCCAAGGACCCCCGAGTAATGATTCTAGATCAAGAGATCGTGTTGTTGTTGACGTTTGATCGTTGTCCAAGCCGAATACTATACGAACAGATTTTATTTTATTAACTGTAATATATTGAAAAGCTGCGTTACTTACAATGCCTTTTCAACAAAGTTTGATCTTGCTTTTTGCCAGAAGATCGTGGCCCGTGGGTTTTATGCACAGATGATCCTGGCCAGCCTGCTCGCGATGGTCCAATAGGACCTGATGATCTTCCCGGACGATTGTAGCTATCCATCCCGTATTCCTGTTTAGATAGGTCTTTGATCTACAAAGGAATAGGTCAATACATTAATCTATTATACGTAATTTGCATGTTTCCAACTCACTCTTTTCATCTTAGAACTACCATTTGGCGATAGAGGTGGCAGTGGCGGTGTTATTGATGATACACTACCCGACACAGTACTTTCCGGCCGTAGATTCAACGACTGCATTCCAGGCTCCAGAATATTTCTCAGCTCGGCATCAACAATATCCACCCATTCGGCCTCATTTTCTTTGGGCCTAACATGTGAGTCTGAATTTTCGGGACTAGTATCGGCCGCAGTACCTTTACGTCCGCTCGAATAGGCGGCACTACCCCGTCCCGAATCGACGTTGGAACTATGATTTCCACTCTTATCGTAGTCTGAGCTAGCCGCCGAACTTGGCATTTGTTTTGATTTATGATCGGCTCTCGGCTGAAGTTTGGGAGGAGCTTCGCCGTTACTGTCCTGTTGTCCGGTTGTTCCCTCAACCGTGACTGTTGAAGTATTCTGCTGAAGTTTCTGGAAGGACGCTCGTAAAATATCCTGGCGTGTTTGCAGTGATATATTTGGCATTTGATTTTGTTGTTGGGTCTGATTCTGATGAGTTTGAACTGTTTGCGGAGTTGGTGGGTGCATGTAGGGCGATGATGTATATTGTTGAAATGATTGATTATGACTTTGGTACTGTTGTTGATACGGGGGATTTGAATGGCTGGACATTTGTGTGCTAATGACAGTTACATTTGTATGCGACGACGAGTTTTTTTGGGAAATATGTGGGGACTTTCGATGTAGTTGAGATTGATATGACTGATTTGATTGAGTTTGTTGTTGATACTGTGGATGATGCTGTTGAATTTGTTGCTGTGTTGGATGTTGCTGAAGTTGTTGTTGTTGTGATTGTTGTTGATATTGTTGTTGTTGAATATTCATTTGGTATAATGTTTGAGGTCTCCGCGTTCTACTCGCGAATCCACCATCATCACTATCTGTGACATCGATGTTTGCTAAAGAACCTCTCCTTTCGACCTGATCCAGCAGGGTTTGTGATCCACGTCTTTCAAATGGTACATTTAATTGTGGTTGAGATGCCGCACGCTGCTGAACTCCACCGCTACCTCCACTGACATTTGTACCAATTCCACCGCCTGATCTGGAATTAGGCTCCGGCGTGTAGCATTGCATCTGTAAGCCTATTTGATTGGAATGGGAAGGGATTCCGACTTTAGCGCCATTCCAAATATTCGGCTGCGATTGATTTAAACTTTGCGTTTGACGCATGTGTGCAGGTAGCGCCGAGTATGGAGATCTTAATTCATCTGGATCATAAGACATTGTTGGATTTTGTTGTTGCTGAGTGATGACGTTATTCAGTTCATCGGCAGTTTCGACGGAGTCTTTTTTAAATTTCGATGATATGAGGTCTTTGAGAGTATGATATGTTTTCGTTACGGCGTTCTTACTATCCTTTGAATCACGATTTGAATTGTTTTCTCGTTCGGCCAATGCGGTGACGTCCTCTGGAAGACGTGCTGGAGTCCGCGGAATAGCACCAGTTAGATTTGGATGAAGACTGTCTTGTAGGTGGTTTTGCGTTTGGGCTGATTGTTGTTGAGTATTCTGAAAATAGAGTTGAAAAATTCTTGTAAATATGAATATTTATGTTTGCCGATTGCGTAATATATGTAGTTGCTAATTTTCTACAAAACATGAGACTGGCATAATATCCTTTTATCCCAAACAACACATCGTATCCCACTTAGCCGGACAGCAAGTACGATTGCTTGTGTTCGATATCAAAATGACGGCCTCTGACGTAAGATTTTTTTTTAAATGGATATATTGATCGAATCCACATCTAGCACTCACAATTGGGCAAGCGCAACAAAAATCTTTAACAAAAACTTTTAATTTTTTGAAACAACAAATGAAATTCAAATAACCATCTGCATGGCATATTTAACTATTTTTCGTAAATTTCAAGAGAATCGGAGAAAATACATTACATTAGGAGTAGCCTTACAAACAAGTCTCGCAACAGTCGTTGATCCTAGACTAGAAGTGATTGCCCGTTCAATATTATGAAGACCAAACTTGCACAATATTGTTTGTTTCCGAATGTTTTGTCGTTTTCTTAGATTCTTCGGTTGGCTTGCATATTTTTCTTGCAAACTAATGAAAAGACGGTGTACTCCGACATTTACGAGAAGTTCTTCAGATCCACCGGCTGTGTATCTAACCTTAGTCGTAACTCCATCATACCTGTCTCGTATCATCCTGAGGTATGCTCTACTATCTCTATCTAATGCCTTTTCTAAATCGATGAATACGAAGTGCAAAACCTTACGTGATGCTCTATATTTTCTCCATTGCAATCGACTGTAGATCGACCTTCGACAAAGCCGTAGTGAGTTTTCATATAACCGCACAATCTTTCTCAATAGGTTGCAGACAACTCGCAGGTAGATCTTCAGTGTAAAATGTTAACTTTATAGCCATACTGAGTTTGTGTGATTCTCCCTTTTTTGTATAGAAAGGAAGAAGAAAACTTCCCCTGAAAGCGTAAAGCATCGGTTGCCCACTTTAGAATTTGTTGAAGAGAACTGTGAAGCGACTAAGTCGGTCATTTTCCCCGGGTACTTTGATGTTTATCAAAATACTCTGGCATCCTGCTTCCTTCCGTCGCCAACCAGCAGAATTCCCTGCGAGTACGAGAGTCCTCCGCGTACTTTGGCGCCTGTTCCCTACGACCCTAAATATTCCTTCGTTTGCAATCTGATCTTCTAACTCTTGGTAGAATTATTTATCAGCTGCCTTTGCTCAGGCTACCAGTCAAAGTCACAAGGACTTGCGCATGCTCAATTTTCCAGCGCTATATATTAGAACTGTTATCGAAACCTCGGTACCGTAGTTTATAATGGGCCTACATTGTTCAGAATTTATCCCATCTAGTAGTAATAATGGGATTTCACCGTCCTACGTATCACAGAGACCGGCTATTGATTTTTCTCATACATTTCCCTCTCTTATTTATTGCCCCGAATCGCGAAACTAGGAAAGTATTCACGTCCACTACGATAAGTACATTTCTCTGAGAAAAATATAGCCATTCCTGGTTACATTACTCTCCACCAGAAGGCACTAAAAAAGTTATTATTATTTCCTTTGCCCAGTAGTAATATCGCAACTAGTGCTGATCAATAAATTGCGGAAGTTAGATAGTTTTGCCGTCAGACACAAGTTCCGTCGCTGAGCTGACCATTCAATCAGGAGATATCACTCGATGTGGGCTAAAGGTTATAGTATAAATTTCCGTTAGATACAAAGGGTGATTTTAGCTCAGATTATTTTTTTATATATATTTAAGCTAACCCTAATTAATAAAAGTGTTATTGCACATACCAATTAATTGCCTACAATGTACAATTAACAAAGAAAAGGTGTGACAAGGTCTACAAACTTATACCATCCCAAGACTCATAACATAACTGATGTTAGACCACAAGTCGGCACACGCTTTTCATATTAAACATACAGATCACATATCAAATTACTCAGAAGTACGAACGAGTACCACAGCTACAAGAATATGCATATTCTGTATCAAAGGTAAGTGAATACATGCGCAGTGTACGTACACATACACACGTGTACGTACACTGCGCAGTGTGTCGTCGTCGGTGGAATATTCTTATACAGGGTGTCCGGAAACTGCCGCATAAATGCACCGGAATATGATTCCTCATGTGACTTCCAGGAAAAAAGCTGTACGGAACATACCCCCTTAGCTTAACCCTTTAGCTACCACAGGCATTTGAAGAATTTTGAAAAAATCATTTTCTTGTACGACTAAAACGTAATTATCTCAAAAGCTAGAATAGCAAAACAAGATGGTTATTACAGCCAACCAGTTTACCCAAAAAATAAAACTGATCACAATAAAATCGGATAAGAGGTTTGGTTTTTACAAAACTTCAAAGTCAAATTTTTGTGATTTGACCCAAAAACAAAATATTTTTCCATCTTAATTTTCTCCAACTTCTGCCAAGGTGAGGTGCTCGTACAATTCTTCAAAAAAAAAAAAAAAATTGGCGCATAGTCTAAAGATCATTTCTTTCTTACATCATTTTATTCTAGCTTCGTTATTTCTAACGGTTTTAATGCCTTAAGTGCATAAAACTAGAGTTAATTTTGGATCGATTTTGATATAATTTGATTTAAATTTTACCAAATTGCAGATCTTTAGGGGCAGTTTTAATTGAATTGAATTCAAATCGAGATGAAATTAACCCTACTTTTCCGCACTTATTTTGTAAGTAGTGTCAAAAGCTCGACTTGCCGAGCAAAATCACTATTTGCCACACTCCCAAATATTTAATCCGAGATTTGACTTCACTTTATGAAACTGCACGAAATTCTGCATAAAATAACTTTTTTCCCAATTAAATAATTAAAAAAACCAAGATACTACCATTCAAACTTTAATCAATTCGAAAATAGACTTTTCATTGAAAATTCAAGTTGTAAAATCGTAACGGTACTTTGAACTGACAAATGTGCAAAGTTGACAAAAGTTAAAAAAATGCAAATCTGACGTGTTACAAAGAAAAAAAAATTGGTTCCAAGAGAAAACACTAATTTGAATGCCAATCAACCAGCTAACTATAATTTATTGGGATCGACCTATCGATGTTCATCATCGACCACCAAAGTGTATATGGAAATAACGCGATAGATTTCCGTCGGGGGGTTAACCGGTCCGTGTCGTTCCGCCAAAGGATTACGGAGATATCGACGGATTCCCGAAGTGGTACGAAGTTTATTGTTAAATTGCTGTGACCAACATCCAGGATGTGTGTACGTAAAAACATAGTCACCTTGACTACAATTAACACTGTACTCGTATTTGATCCAATGACAAAAAAATATTCCCATTAAATTTAAATATTGTCGATGAAAACTTGATTGCAACAGGTGAATCTCATACAAAATGGAATTTCGATATTTACAACCACTTCCTTTGAGATTATCAAAAAAAATTTGGTCCATAAACCTAGTCCAACGTAAGAATGATAAAACAAAAAAAAAGAATCATCGAAATCGGTCCAGTGGTTTAGACGAAAAAAAATAACCGAGATTAATTTCGGGCGCGGCCGAAGTTTGGATACCCTTCACTCCTCTCGGGCTAATAGTTTTTTTTATCCGGCGTACCTATGACTTGTGTTTATTCCTCCACCCCCATTCTTCTGCAGTTATTCTAACCAAACCTCATACAAATATGTTTTATCGAGGTAACGCAACTTATGTGAAAAAGAAAATAAAAGAATGCGGGGGATTAAACACAAGTCATAGGTACTCCGGATAATAACTATTAGCCCGAGAAGAGTAAAGGGTATCCAAATTTCGGCCCCGCCCGAAATTAACCTTGGTATCGTTTTTTTTCGTTTTTTATAAAAAAATCTTGTTTAGTAAATAAAGCTCGTATAAAAATTGTGGAAACGTTTACTTTTGTTTTCTCTTGGAACCACGTTTTTTTTCTCTTTAACACGTAAGATTTCCATTTTTTCAAATCCTAAGACCCTAATTTTTATATGTTGTTCGAAAGCTAACATTATGAGGCAACTTGTGATAACTTTGTACATTTGTCAGTTTAAAGTTCCGTTACGATCTTACAATTTGAATTTTCAACGTAAAATATATTTTCGAATTTCATTAAAGTTTGAAAGGTAGGAAGGAAGGAAGTTTTTTGAATTATTTAATTGGGAAAAAAGTTATTTTACGTAGAATTTTGTGCAATTTCAGAAAGTGAAGTCAAATCTCGGATTAAATATTTGGGAGTGTGGCAAATAGTGATTTTTCTCGGCAAGTCGAGCTTTTTGACACTATTTACAAAAAATGCTAAAACTTTATAACGGTTAAAGACAGAGGGGTCTTTTGGAACAATAATTATACCCAAATAAGTTGTGCTCTAATCCAGTATAGTATGTACCATGAGTCGTGAGACACCCTGTATAGTGATCAACTCAGTAAATATGGACTCGAATTAATTATTAATAATAATGCTGACAGCTGATAGGTTTAATTTCGAGTACAGCGTTTACATCTAACGATAAATTGGCTTATCTCACCGTTTAACTTTTCCAAACACTGACACTATGAACTAATAAACAAGTGAACGCTGCTTAAGGTTTGTGTTGTTAAGGTTTGCGTTGCTAGCAAAAACATGTCTGTATAGAAAATATACCCACATAGTGCTCAGAACCGGGTTAACTCATTCCCGGACACAACGTCAAAATTTGACACGATTTGTATGGTCAAATGCTCAAAATTGGACGTCTATAGACGTTGTGTCCGGGAAAGTGTTAACTTCGACCTGTAAGTGATCATCACATATGCCATCTACGATCAATGATCGCTAAGCGATCATCACATGAGTCGCCTCTACGAACACACACCTTTAGAAGCAAGTCGAAGCTGAGCGATTTTTGCTCCTGGTGCGTTATTTGCACACATTTGGCATAAAGCTGTATTTCTAGTGCGGCATTACAGCTTAAAGCCACACAGCCCTCTAAAAACATACTATACAGGGTCTCCGGAAACTGCCGCATAAACGCACCGGATTATAATTCCTCAATTGATTTCCAGCAAAAAAGTTGTACCCCTATTTTTAACCCTTTAGCTGCGACAGGCATTTGAAGATTTTTGAAAAAATCATTTTCTTGCACGACTTAAAGCTCAATGAAAATTAAAGCTCAATATCTTCAAAGCTAGACCAGCTAGAATAGTGAAACAAAATGATTATTACAGCCAACAAATTTACCTATAAAATAAAATTAACCACATTAAAATTCAAAGTAAAATTTGTGTGATTTGACCCAAAAACAATATTTTTTCCATCTAAATTTTCTCCAACTTCTGCCAAGGAGAGGTGCATGTACGATTCTTTTAGAAATTGGCGCATAGTCTTACGATCATATCTTTCTTTCATCATATTTTTATTCTAGCTTCATTATTTCTAACAGTTTTAAGACCTTAAGTGCAGAAAACTAGAGTTCATTTTGCCTCGATTTCGACATACTTTGAATAGATTTTACCAATTGCAGATCTTTAGGGGCTGTGCGTTTATGCGGCAGTTTCCGGACACCCTGTATAATATACGCAAATAGTGCTATACAGAAAAATATTTTCTTAGGGCCAGTTTCTCGTACATCTTATCTAATGGGTAGTCTTATCGTAAAGAGAAGCACAATTTTCAGAAAGCTTTTACATTATATTGCGTTGAATTTTTTTTTGTTTTTTTTTTTTTGCATAGTTATGCCAATAATGCATGGTTACAGCATTGTATGAAATTGCGCAAAGATTTTTTATACCCTTCGCTCGTAGAGTGAAAGGCTTTAAAGTTCGAAGTTGACTGTGAAATTGCTGTTGTCAATATTCGGGTTGACGGCTATCTCTTACCACCCTGTGCACTAATCAGGAAACAGGCTTCGACACCTTTTAGGCAATTTTGTGCCGAGTCAAGCAACACCTCGACCGTGTCGCTCCCCCAAACGATTGCAGAGGTATTTCCGCACGAATACGAAGTCGATCTTAAAATTCTTGTGGCCAACATCTCGGTTGACAAGAGCATACGTTTTGTGAATTATTGTACTTTGACGGTTATCCCTAACACTTCATGAGCTGCGCGAAAATGTTCCCTTAGAGAATTTTGTTGCGAGTCGAGCGACACCTTGATCGTGCCGATCGGCTCAAGGATTCTAAATATATCGTCGGATTTCGGAAGTAGTACGAAGCTGATTGTGAAATTGCTGTGTGCCAATATCCAGTTTGACAGTTATTTCTGACCCCCCTGTGCACTGACCGAAAAACAGGATCCGTCAACCCATTAGACAATTTTTTAGTGAGTCCAAAAACATCTCTATCGTGTCGCCACGTCAAAGGATTGCAGAGGTATAAACGCATTTCAGAAAGAAGACGAGGTCAATCGTTTCGTTCATTAATAGTAGTGCGATAGGAAATCGTGCTGGCTCGATACTTACGCACTGCGCTTCTAACTACTACTCGGACTCGGAATACTCGATTACTCGGTCTTCTCGATTCTTGAGAGAATCTAGATATAAGACAGTGTACTACTCGATCTACTCGATTCTTGCGCTTGTAGCTTGTACTATTCGGCGAGCAGCACACGGTATGATATCTACTCTCAGGTAGAAGCGCAAGAATCGAGCAGACCGATTAGTGGGTAGAAGCGGAGTGCGCGAGTATCGAGCCAGCGCGATTTCCTATCACAAACTATAAACGAAACCGCGTAATCTTTCGGAAATCCGTCGCAAAAGGATTGCAGAGATCTGTGTTTGTGCCTGAGTACATACATACGAGATTGTTTTTTTTTGTTCGGTACATTTGTAACGACTACTTTTTGTACTCGGTAGTCATTACTTCCGATACTTATTAGTAACGACTACTTAAGTAACGGGTAGTTACTTTTTTGACACAACATATTGCTGCATTTTGCTACACGGGCAAAGCTAGTTCGACTCATAAGTATGACGATAACACTAATACCGTTTCGCAGGTCAGAGTGCATAACAGACTCACTGACCAATTTGAAGCTCGTACCGAACTCAAGAAGGCAGGAATATGGACAGAAACGGAATTATCCCAATTATTAATTGGAAGCATGCGTACAGGAACACGAAGCTCCGCGTGAATAAAACGATCAACCAACCGGTGTTACGCTAAGGCTGCGAAACATGGGCGAGCAAACCCAAACCTCCGAAACTTTGCTGGACACATTCGAACGAAAGGTCTTCGGTGAATTTTCGGGGCCGTTCGCGAGCGAGATCAATCGAGCATGTGGTACAACCACGAATTGTATCAATTGTACGATGAGCTGGGACTATCGAGAATCGTGAAACTTCAACGATTGCAACGGGGCAGGTACAACGAGTGCACGACACGACAGAGACCTCGCTGGCAGAACTCAGAAGAAAAGGGCGCCCGCCAGCTGCTGGGCTTCTGAAGCTGGAGGACTAGGTCACGTAACACGCGACAATTGGAAGTCAACGATTCAGGCGGCCGAAGCCCGACGTCGGGCTATCGTGCCACATTGATGATGATCAATAAATTTAATTGACAATAATATTGAACAAAGTGATCAGTTTTAAAAATGTTTGGGCCTTTCTGAGTAACAGGTTAGTAGTAGATCCACAAACGTAAATGCCAATACATATTTAACTAAAACTGTAGCCTTTATGTGATATCTAATTGATAGGCAAGTCAAAATAGTATTTAACCCTAAAAAATCTAGTGTGGTACACCTGAATAATGTTGCTTAGGTCAATCAGAACAAAATGTCCTTTTTTCCTCCTGAGAGGTATCAAATATCATGATGTTCTTGAAGGAATTCCCCACAATACTATGTAGTGGAAGTATTCTGAATCGTTTCCGGGGGATTCTTTAGTCCAAAAGGGGCATTTTTGGCAGAGAGAGAATAAATGGTAAAGATGTGTGAGTAACGAAGGGGGAAGGAGCATTTAACAAGTTCAGGGTAATTTCCGTCCTTCGGAGCGATTAACCTTATTATTAAACTTTGAACATTTTTCTTTTTAGTATCATCGGGTGCCCTTATGTAACCAATTTTCTTTGCCAGATTGAGTGCAAATACTAGTTTTCTAAGACTACGGCAAGCGAAGGAAGATACAGTGGAATTATTTTGGTTGCTTCATTCAGAACTAAATGCCCTTATAATTTTTGCAAGTAGTCGTTATTATGACAAGCACAAGACGAATTTAATTTGAAAGAGGAGCATATTTTTAAATTTTTTTTCGTCCTTTGGAAGCAAATAATAATTAATTTATACCTATCTTTTCTGGTTGGATCCAAAAGTGTAACTCCAACGTAGTTGGAAATCTCCAAAACCTGAAGATGATCTCCTCCACTAATGGAATATGGAACAATATACCTTTGTAGGTCGCAGTTCCTCTATGGGTAAGCTCAACCTTTCCATTCAATACCTGGAGTACGTTCCATTTATACGATCTGAGTGAAAATAGTTACTAACATTGACTTTCCGTTGTTCCAAAACACCAATAGTCACAAAAAGCTATCTCTCCGAGTCAACTTTTGACGTTTCAATTTTCAAATGGTCCACTGTCGTTGATAGCTATTTCCACCCGCACTCTCGAGATGATCCATCCATAGCTATGGAAAATGTCCGTTGGCAAGTTCAAGTATGTGAGGTTATGTCGGGTCGGTTGTTGATGTTATTATCAAATGTTGCCGATTATTAAGTACTGTTTAGGCAATGTTTGGTTTTTAAATGACACTAAAGTTAATAAACTAAGTGTACAGATAGATTTCGATGAATGTAAACACTAAATATGGATCCTATCGAGTTATAAATTATTTTTGGTAAACAAATTTTTAAATTCAACGGCTGTTGTGACATTTCCATATTATGTTCTCCTGAGAGCCCTCTCACCAGTGGCGCAACCACGGGAGGGGCTAAGGGGGCTAAAGCCCCTCCCAAACCCAGAAATTGGGCAAGGATAAAATGCAAAATTAAATATGAAGCAATGCGTTTCGTTTTATAAAAATGTTAATTCTTGTTCTTGGGACATCCATGCTTCGATGGTCCGTGCAAGTTGCAATATCCTTACCTAAATTTTTGGAGCATCTTTCTGCAGCTTTGATGAGTATTAACGCATAGGATTCAGGTGAATTTTTGCAAAAAAAAGTCTTAAAAATACATCCTTGAGAAAAAAATCCTCCTGCCTGCTTCAATAATAATAATATTCAAGGGCTGAGTCATGTGTTTCTCACACATCGACTATGAATCAGGATTCTGTAGTTTTCATTGGGATCGAAGTTGCGGAAGATTTTGCGTTTCGAAAATGATATGTTTGAATTTCTAGGTGTTAAATTAATTCTATTTTGAGTTGGTTGTGCTGGATGTGCGTGATTTGTATGCATCGATAATACATATTTCTTTCCAATATTTCCTTAAAATAATTAAAGCCTAAATTGTTGTACAAATATTTTCTAAGGAAAAATAAACGGAGTACAAGAGTTGTGTTACCATTACAGCAATTGTGTCATTTGTTTCAATGACAACTACCCGTTGACATTATTGCACGAGGGATTCCATGGCTGTGTCACTCTTTCGTATCGACAACATAGGAAGAAGCCAATGAAAAGCTAAGCCGAACTTGTAGGAAACAATCCAATTTGATTTCAAGATCTGTTTCTGTTTTATAAGCTCACCAATTGCAATGCTGGCTGGTCTAGCGGTTAGTGCGCGCACCTTCGGTGTCATGAGTTCGAATCTCACCGTGAGCAATGGTGTTTTTCGAACTCACGAGCTTGTGACGGACTATGATCTCACTCAAATGTTAAACGAGTACCCATTTATGGGGATAAATAGCACCTCTGAGCGTGATGCTGATCTCATTACCTCAACAAAAAGCAGATAGGATATCACTAACACATCCTGCGGCCTTAGTCCAATGTTGGATTGTCGCGCCTGTTATTTATTTTTAATTGCAATGCTGATAAAGCCCCTTCTAGACGATGCAACTATTACACCGACCATGTTAATTGTTGTTGGCATACCTACGTCGTACAACAAGAATTTAATATCTTGAACTTAAAAGCTCACACAACGGTTGGCATAACGTGCTGACTCCGAGTAGGCCATTACACTCGCATTTTAAGCACCCTAGACAATAAGCGAAATAACGCTACAACGAAAGCTTAAAACAACACCGTATAGCGTCATAAAACTTAAGAATAGTCATAAGCCAACTTGCGGAGGCAAACTCAAAGTTACTCTAATATATGGCCATAGCCCCCTCCAGGACAAGATCCTGGTTGCGCCACTGCCTCTCACAACACTCATAACTACGAGCATAGTCATGCGATGACTACAGCTACGACTATAGTTAATTTCGGAACGCACTCCTGCTTTAATTAATTTGTACTTAAACTTTTACCCGTTACTGTATAGCAAATCATCCAAACGTAACAGTCACCCATACAATTGAAACAATACACCCGCTTCTGTTTCATCAGATTAATTAAACCAACAGAAAATGTATATGTACATTTACTGTGGGTTAAAGTTACATAAAGAGGAAAGCACAGTTGTTGTATTGCTTTCCAAGAATGGTACATTTAACTTACATTCTCCAAAGCAAATTCCACCATGATGTTGAGCTTTGTTTTTCGTATTAACTTATCCGGGCGATAGATATTTTGCTAATCCAATTGTAGTTGTGATTGAACAGAAAGTCAATTATTAGCCAGCAATCATTTTTACTCCACACAACCAATTTTGTAAATGAAAAACACAATAATCCACATAACACCTGACACTCCGTAATAGTTGTCCATACAGGCTGAAATCACTACAAACTGCACCAAGGAACAAAAACGGATAAACTGAAGAAGAAATCACAAATTTACTGGGCTAATGAAATCGGAAACGAGCGTTTCGTCGATATTTAAGAAACACATACGCGAGGAGTATGTATCTGAGTATTTGAACACTAGCTCAACTGTAGCATATCCGCTTGCATATTAAACGAATGTCATTTCCTGTCACGTCTACCACTGACGCGGAACCTCTGCAGTCACATGGATCGAGTGTGAACAAGATTTGAGGATAGCACAGGTGGCACAGGTATGCAATACGAGATGGTCATTCACTTATGTCACACTGCCAAACAAACACCATTGCCTCCTAAGATACTGAATCAACCGTTAACAATAGTGCTATTAATGACCCCATTCCGAATGCCGAACAGGAGCTGACTTGCGCAACTGATTAGGATAAAGAACCGATGATGAACTGATATATAATATATAAAAATCGAACACTGCGCGTATGATTCATAATAAGCAGTCTCGAACTCGGTTTGTTACGCTACCAGAGCGAATAACAGGTGAAGTGGAGGAATTGCACGTTATCGACCGGTGATTACCACTAAACAACTAAAACCGCTAATTATTTTGCAGTCTTTTAATCTTCGCCTTGAGTGGCTTAATAATAATCTGTCAAGTACACACAAAACACAACCGACGAACCGACCACAGGGTTCAAAAGGTCTATAGAGCGGTTAATGTCTTTGCGGCAAGAATAAACACAACACCAAGACGGGAGGACTATAGCGGTGGCTTCTTCGGCGTCGTGACTCCATTCTCCATTAAAGAAGCGCGCTAGTAGCTTCTTGAAGTGATTCAAGAATATATGGTCAGAATCTTTGATGATCTTTTTACATGCTTGTGTGTGTTTTGTTTCCTTCAGAATTTTATACATGCATATGTTTAACAAACGCTATACACAACTGAATGAGAATGAGAAGCCGAACATTGCGAGCTCTCCGCCTTCTTTTGCATTTGCAATATAAAACATGGTGAGTAGTTCCCAGCATTGTTGTATCAGCCGCCGCCACCATCCGCACTTGTCCCGTACAAGCTGTGTGTGCTTAGTGGTAACAGGTAACGTAATAGGCCGCTGAAGCACACAGGTAAATGAGAAAGAACGGAAAAATCCACACAATAATAAAAAATAACGAATCAGAAAAAAAACGACAACAAAGATAAACGACCCCTGAATAAACGTCAATTGGAGGAGCGATCGAATGGAAACGGCCAACCTTACACCATGTGAATGAATTTTGAACAGTGACGTAGAGCCAGATTTACTTCGATTTGTTTTTTTTTCTGGGGAAGTGAGGAGGTTGTGCCGATATTATCTTGATAATCTAACGGTTGCGTTTTATCTCCAAATATACTCCATTTAAATAACCAAAAATCTAATAAAATACAAGCGACGACTTTGAAACAGAAAGTTTGACCATTTTATAATTAGCTTAGATTTTTAATGAAGTCATTGAAGCAATGTTTTGAGGTTCTCACGATTGGATGGACTGATGGAGAGTTTGGATAAATGAGTTAGCACATTATTCACGGAAATAGGAAATTTGATAAAATAATAATATATGATAAGATATATATACTCCTCAAAACAAAATAAGGGCCACTAATGTCCGTTGACTTTAACAACGTCTTTTGACGAATTTTTAGTGTGATAATTAATTTCAAAAATGCCATTCTGTACCTGAATGTGATGTGAGTTATCACAGTATGATTCATCAACATTAGCTTTAACGGAACTGGCTTAAACAGTTCTTTTGGGGTCACGAGTCATACATTTGGTAGTTTTGTTTATTTCTCATTTTGATTAAGAATTAGTTTTCGCCAAATTCTTTAAATGCAACATTAGTTGTTGCACTTTTAAAGATAAGGAGAATCTGTAAAATACAAATACCAACAATTCGGCGCCATTTAAATTTAAATGATTCGTCCAGAGCCTTAGAAATGTCGGAGGAAGGTCGTTTGCCACGTTCTGGGGCCCTGCAATTAGGGTATTCGCGAAGAGCCATTCAAAATCTTCGGAACCGTTACCAGGAGACAGGAAGTGTCTCCCGTCGTTATGGTTCAGGCCGAGTTCGAATTAACTACCCCAGCAGAAGACCGATATGTGAAACTTTGTGCGCGACGGGATCGTACCAGTAGTGCTCGTGGACGACTGGGACCATTGTTATCACTCAAACAATCATAAATCGTTTGCACGAAGACTAACAGCGGTCAAGGAGACATGTTACCAGAACACAACTGACTTGGACGCATCGTACGAATCTTTTAACATTTGCTCGTCGACATATCCAATAAGACATGCAACAATGGCGCAAGGTGCTCTTCTCGGATGAGTGTAACGTAAAAAATTTTAGTGACGACCGACGCATAAGAGTCTGGCGGAGAACCATAGAAGCATTTTTGGATCCTTGCATTAATCAAATTGAGAGGCAAGGCGGTTTCAGTGTGATGGTCTGGGCTGGAATTAACTTGCAAGGCAAAACTGACCTTGTTATCCTAAATAACGGGACAATTAGGTCCGAAAGTTATATTGGAAGGATTGTTAGGCCACATATCATTCCTTTTTCACAACAGGCGTCGGATGGTTTTATCCTCATGCAGGATAATGCACGACCACATACTGCCCGGGCGACAATGTCTGTTTTCGAGGAGGTCAATATTGAGGTCATGGAGTGGCCTGCCAACGGTCCGGACCTAAATCCGATAGAACATCTTTGGGATCAATTAAAACGCCGGATGCGGACAGCTGAAGAGGATATACACAATCAGCAACAGCTGATTCAATGGCTAAAAATGTGTTGGGACGAGATATCAAAAGAAAGCGTCGATCGGATCGATTAAAAGCGTTCCGTCCAGGCTTCGAGACTGCATATCAAAAAATGGAGGTCATACTCGATACTAAAAAAAAAAACAAAGAATCAATTTTTTTTACAGATTAGACATACAAATTAATTGTTATTGTTACGATTACATGACCGCAAAAAGTAAGCAATCCGAAAAAATGCTAAAAAAAAAGTGTAACTTTTGGTCAAAATTCAATAAAATTCATTATATTTAATGAAAATCATATTGTTTTATTAAATTGACCAACAAAACTATGATTTTCCTTTTCCACAGAAAAATAATTAGAAAATTATTACTGGCCCTTATTCTGTTTTGAGCAGTATACTTAATTTTTGTAATGCGTTTAAATAGCGGTAAAATTTCTGACCATTTTAATGAAATTCTCCTTTCTTCCGTCGTACGTATACCTTTTGGCCGCATCGTTAGGGTTACCAGACGTCCTGGTTTTCCAAGACATGCCCTGGTTTTAATCTATCTGTCCTGGGGTCCTCTTTTTCTCCCGAAAATAGGCCAAATGTCTGGCTTTGACCGAACCAAATTTATTCTTTCTACAAGTTTTATTATTTTAATATAGAAGTCAATGAAAAAAATAATAGAGAGTTTTAGCATATCGTTTGAAATAAAACGACACAATTTGACATTCCATATAAAAATTCGCTTGCTTACCGTGTACGAAACAATATATGTATCTTAACTTTGCATGTCCTAAGTAGGCATAGGTGTAAAATCACGACAAAGTATTTCGCCAATTTCGACTGTTTCCAGAGCATCAAATATACGGAAATACACCCATGCCTACTTGGGACATGCAAAATTTTAGATACATATGTATATATTGTTTCGTACACGGTAAGCAAGCGACTTTTTATATTTTCGTACACGGTAAGCAAGCGACTTTTTATATGGAATGTCAAATTATGTCGTTTTATTTCAAACGTAATGCTTTAAACTCATTTATTACTTTAGTTTGAATGTATGTAATTTCAATTACTGTATAGGAATTGTCCTGTCTAAATAATTTATTAATAATTTTTTGCGAATTCGTTGATGTCTTTCAAGGAACTATTCTACACGGTGGTTAAGTTAAGTTGGTTAAGTTTAATGTCAGTAGTGCACCGCGGAAATATCAGCATTCACAACTCGAACGAAAGTGGACAATTGGAGATATCATAGTTGGCAGTGAAAATGGTACATATTTGGCTCTTTTATTTCTATATTACTTTGTCTTATCTTATGATAGATTGATAGATAGAGATATCATACATCAACAATTTCTGCATAGTGCGTATTCTGCTAACTGTCGGTGATTCGACCCTAAAGTCAGCTCTTATAAATCCAAGCAATTGAATATTTGATTCTTCCTATTCATCGCTCGCACGAAAATAAATGTAAGGACACTATATTCGCACGAAAATATATGGTTTGAGCATAGGGTGTTATCCGAAAAACTGAATACCTAGATGCAAGCTATTCTCGCCTCGCGCGAGTTTTTTGACAGGTTTAGGTAAGTACTGTGTTTACCGAGCAAAAAACTTGCACTTATCGTCTCCCGTGAAAAATGTGCCGTTAAGACTTGCCTTCTTAAATAAATTTTTAATAAAAAAATGGGCACTCGCGACTTGATTGATATTCGCTGACACCTTTTCCCTGTAAAATAAAGTGCAACTGCAACTGAAGTGAGCACCATCAAGCGAATTCCATTTCACGATCATCAAAATTTTGACAGTATTTGCATGGATTTCACGTGAAATTATGATGTTAGTACTTCCTTTATATAGAAACTTGCGCGAATCAACGAATTGATAACACTTAAAACATGAAATTCCACAGAAAACTTAGGACCTAATGAATTTTGCTGAACAACATGAATCATTTTTGATTTTTTAATGTTATTGGTCAAAACACCGAAAACAAACAAACTCTCGAAATTGAACGTAAAAATGCTACTACATATTGATTATTCGATAGCCCCAAATAAGATCAAAGTGTCCCTTCGGTAAAAAATTGGAGTTTCAGGAAAAAAACACAGAACACGAATACCCCTTTTTTGGAATAAAGTTTTCCCATCAAATATGACGTCAATGGCTCATTTTATTTATTGAGGTTATTCATTCATGATTACAACAACGATGCAAAATGAAAAAAGAAACACCTTCGAAAGTATGTAAAAAGAAATTTAGAACACTTTCTGAGGAAAATGTGCAACCAAATCGAATGAGTGTGCATCATTACAGTTTTCATGAACCTCTCGCCTGAATACGTCTACGGAGCCAACATATTTTGTAAAAAAGGAAACCGAGGCTAATTTCGGGCGCGGAGTATTTGGACGGCTTTTACCTCCTTTCGGGCTAATAGTTTCTTTGGCGACCCTATGACTTGTGTTCCGATTCCGTCCGTTCCTAAACAATTCTTGTAACTTGATTTTGAGTCTAAGAAATGCAATATAAATACACACGCGTTTGCCTTTGAGAATACATCGCAGCAAAAATGACGCCACCCATTTAAAAATGTATTGAACTGTTGCTGCTTTTAACTGTGTTTACCCCATAACAACGATTAAACTGACAAACAGGTGCAATGTCCGATTTCTGTTCACGGTTCAATCAATACACAACTTCTACGAATGGATCAATTTGTTTTCCAGAATTGAATTTTGGTTCTTAGTAAGTTTCTCTATTCTCTAACGATTCTATAGAAGTGGACTCGTTTCACTGTTTCTATTGGAACGGGCACTCGAATCTTTGTAGAATCAGTTGGGTCGGTTCTTAATTAATAGGAATCAGATACCGATTACACGGACACCTTGCATGTTAACACATTTTTTTCTATAAAACCCTCGTATCGCAAGCCTTTGTATGCCAATCATTTTAAAAAACATTTTTTAATATTGGTACAGATGAATTGGAGTCCGAAACCAGGTTACTGTTGGTCAGTTCGTGAGATAGCAAGACGAAGTTGCATCATCACGGGAAGTGCTCGCAGTACCTCTACGCGGTGGCCACTAGTAACTTCACCCCGGTGAAGGCTGTGAGGGCCGGTTGCTCTGGGGTTCCTCATTCAGACAAGGCTCATTTCAGAGCCGGCGAATCTGTAACCTCAGAACCACTGCCATACATTCATGCCAATGACTAGCTACATTTATTATATGTTTTTAGACTTGGCTCCAGAATGATAGATTAGTCCTAAATTCCCGGGGTTTTAAGCGACCCGTGCCCATCGGGGGAAGATGTCCAGGGACGCAAATGGACACCTCTAACGGAGCAGCCGGATACAGGGCGACCTCCGGTGCTATCTAGGCTTACCACATCAAGCGGGGCTCTGGTGTGGCGTACTCTCTTTTCCCTAGCTGCTCGTGGGAATCACATGAGCCTTAATAACAAAAACACAAACGAAAAACCAAAACCAAACTCCGATCCGACTGAGGCAGCCTCAGACTCGGATCAAGAGGCCCTCGCCTCAGATTTTGTTCCAGCGGAACTTTATTTGTCGGATGTGGATGAACCACACTGACCTACACGGGATAATCCCTGCACGGAAGCCGTAGCGGGCTCCAGCGAGCGTACCGCAAATGAGGGGAAGCAGAAAGCTGGGCTTCCACCCAAATACTCTCCGGGTGGTCTTCGGGATCCTCTTCGTAGAGGACTTGGAGGGGCGGCCTGTAAAAGGTATGTACGCTTCCTCGCACAAGGACATGCTCCCGAAAAAGCCAGGGCACTTGCAACTAACACCAACCGCAATGCCCCCCTTCCTAAACGACAACGATAGGAGGAAGACGGTGCTCCCAACTCTGGGAAGCAAGCCGCTTCCACCAAGAAGCTAAGGATGGCAGAAGTCCCTTCGCGGAATGCCGTACCTAGACCAAGCACCTCAGCGGCATGTGGATTCAGGGTACCTCCGGTGACCTCTGCTGGCTCACCCCGACCAGTGTCCACCCCTACGACTACGGCGAACAGGAGCAGGAATGGCCGTACGGGAGCTCCGGTAGCTTCAAAGGTTACCCCTCAAACTGTAGACGCTAGGAGCAGGAGTACCCACCCACAAAATGCCAACACGCGCGACCAAAATGTACACCCGGTGGCATCGGCAGGCCCTTCAAGGTCAGTCGTCACCCCTCTGCCATTTACCAGCAGGAGCAGGGGTACATACTCACAGGTGGCATCATCTGTGAGGGTTGCAATAATAGCGTCGAGCTACCCGGACGGACTGCTAGCCCTAGATCCGATGTCCAAGGTGCAAGATAGTTAGATTTGTTGAGGGCTCAGGCAACAAGAGTTGCCCTAGGCACTGCGACCGGTGGTCTATTGTACCATTGCCCCTACTATGGATTAGATGAACTCTAACCGACTGCCTTCGATAAATCGATTCAGCTCGGCCATATTGATAGTGGCGATATCCTCTTCCAAGGGAAAAGCGATACCGAAACACTCCAATCGGCTCCTTGCTAGCCTCTCACATTCACACAGGATGTGAGAAGCAATTTCGTCGTCAGCCTTACAGAAGCGACAGCTGGCGTCGGTAACAATGCGCAAGCGCTTTAAATTACCGTTTAAACGGCAATGCCCCGTAAGGAGCCCGCATATGATCCTAACCCTGTTTCTAATCAATTTCATCAGACCAAGGGTACGATTGGGTAAGTAGTTAGCGAAAAAGAGTTTTGACTGCCTAAGCCCTGGAAGAGCTTCCCAGTGTGTGGTGGCTTTGGCTTTTCCCACTCACTTATCACATTTCTGCAGATACAGAGTGTTAACCTACAGTAAGGTTCTGGGCCATAGAGGGGAGTGGTGGATGCTCTTCTTGCGAGCTCGTCGGCCTTCTCATTGCCGTAAAACCTCGAGTGCCCAGGTACCCAGAAAAGGGTGAGATTGTTGAGATTGCCCACCTGTTGGAGGATTTCCTGACAAACCCACACGAGCTTAGATGTGACAGTACAGCTCGTCAGCGCTTTTATTGCTGCTTGGCTGTCAGTGAATATTGCTATTTTCCTGTTGGTGTAACCTTTGTCAAGGCATAATCTTGCACACACTTCAATTGCGTGCACTTCCGCCTGAAACACGGTCGGATGTATTCCCATAGGAATAAAGATATTAGTGTTCGGGCCAGTAATTCCAGCTCCAGATCCTGTATCGTGTAAAATTTGATGGTGCTAGGGTGGAGTGATCTGAATCTGGCAGTCCAGTCCACCCTTTCCCATATCTCTGCACTATAAGAAGGGTCAAAACTGAGAGTTATGACCAGATGGTCTGATGGCATATCCAGTAATCTGCTGTTACTTAACCATCCTTGTTGAACTGAGTTCAGTGGAGACATGCAGCATCACATGCTACGAGCCTAATGACAGCTAACCTTGCCACTGCCTCGATGTGTATGTGGAGAGATGGCAAGTTTAGCAGGACCTCCAGGGCGGCAGTGGGGCTCGAAAAGAAGGCCCCAAGGACAGCAAGACAGGCCAGCCTCTGAACTTTCTCCAGACACCATCTTCCATCTATGGTGGTTGCTCTTCTCCACCACACGACCGCCCCATATTCCACAATAGGTCTAACAATTGTCTTGTAGATCCACAGAACTATGTAAGGCTTCATACCCCATGCCTTCCCCGCATAGCTTCTGCTGATCCACAAGGCCTTGACTGCTTTCTTTGCTACCAGACTAAGATGTTTTTTCCATAGCAGTTTCTTGTCAAGTGTGACCCCCAAGTACTTGACAGTTTCCGGCATTGTTAGCCGTGCATTATACATGGAGGGACACTCGAGTGTTTGGAGATTCCCTTTCTTACTGAATGGTATCACGGCGGCCTTTGTTGGATTGACGCGCAGCCCGTTTGCTGTGCAGCAATCCTGGACTATATGCAGAGCACTCTGCAGGACATCCGGTAGGACCTCCTCGAATTTGCCTTTAACCGTGATAACCAGGTCATCCGCATACCCCTGTGTGGAGAACAGCTGAGCTAAGTCTCCACATCAATTCATCAACTACCAGACCCCACAGGAGGGGGGATAGGGGGCAGCCACGAGTGGCTAAAGCAGAAAGGGTAGTATTGCCTATACTGGTAAAAATAATTCTTGACGAAAACATACGCTGCACCCAGGTAATGATCGTATTGTCGGCTCCTTTGGCTCGTAGTGCCGTTTCTATGGATTTGAAGGAGGTGCTATCGAAGGCGCCTTCTAAGTCAAGGAATGCACATAGTGCTGTTTCTTTATTGGACATGGCTACCTCGATCTCTTCTACCAAGCTCTGAAGTGCCGATTCCGTGGATTTACCCGGTTGGTAGGCGTATTGTTTTGGGTGCAGCGGCCGTGTCTTAAGAAGTGTGCCTCTGATGTGAGAGTCCAGTATCTTTCCCATAGCTTTCATGAGAAAGGATGTAAGGCTGATGGGGCGGTACGACTTAGGATCGTCCGCCGGTCTTTTACCCACTTTGGGGAGGAAGACTACCCTAACTGATCTCCAGGCTGTCGGAATAAATCCCAAAGCATAACTACTTCTGTAGATACTAACCATCAATGGTATCAGCTCGCTTTGGCCTCTTTGTAGGAGCGCCGGAAAGATTGCATCCATGCTGGGCTATATATCGTACCCTTGGTCTGATGAAATTGAGCAGAAATAGGGTTAGGATTATTTGCGGGCTCCTTACGGGGTACTGCCGTTTAAACGGTCATTTAAAGCGCTTGCGCATTGTTACCGACGCCAGCTGTCGCTTCTGTGAGGCTGACGACGAAACTGCTTCTCACATCCTGTGTGAGTGTGAGAGGCTAGCAAGGCGCCGATTGGAGTGTTTCGGTATCGCTTTTCCCTTGGAAGAGGATATCGCCACAATCAATATGGCCCAGCTGAATCGATTTATCGAAGGTAGTCGGTTAGATGAGTTCATCTAATCCATAGTAGGGGCAATGGTACAATATACCACCGGTCGCAGTGCCTAGGGCAACTCTCGTTGCCTGAGCCCTCAACAAATCTAATCTAATCTGTTTGTAATATTTCGTTTCAACTTGAGAACTTGCTTTTCTTACTGAGTTCAAATTGTCGGGTATTTATACCTTTCGCTTTTCTAAGTGAAAGGGTATATTAATTTTGCCATGAAGTTTGTAACGCAAGCATCTCCGATCATATAAAATATGTATATATATACATATATTCAGTATGACGAGGGAAGTCGATTGGGCCATGTCCGTCTGTCTGTCTTGTCTGTCAATCTATCTGTTCGTCCGCTTCTTGCGACTAGTTTTACTCTGTCAGTTTTAAAGCACACGTGTTTCTTTTCGTTTCAGGCTATTTGTATGTTTGAATCGCTGAAATCGGAATATGGGGTCATGGGGCTGCCATGCAACACGTTTCATAAAATGTGCCACCAATGGCATTATCCCTTCACGGGAGCAATCAAGTTCACTCCTTTAAATTTGTAATTAATATGTACAACTTGATACCCGAAGAACAGCCAAGATGAAGGAACTTTGTAAATGTCGACCGACAAATTATATTGGTGGCTGAATGGTGAGAAGATACCCTCTGATAACTAACTTTGTGTTAAATGCATTATTCATTTATTCGGGTAAGAGTAAACTCCCTTCATCGAGTGCATAAACATCCAGTCGAGTCTTTTAGAAACAGGTCATACATCCCATTAGCTTTTTTTTTTTGCTGAAAACCATATTTGTTAAGATAATGTATATACAATTTCATGGTCAATAACCAATTTCGATTTCATATTGAAAAAGTCTCACGTATCCAAATAGATTTCATCAACATCTGTTTCCTTGTTAGTTTAATTAAACATTTGCATTAATTAGTAATATATAATAGTATTCACTCTTTCATTATTATGCATCTTCTTGACTATACATATTTATCATTAGACTTCTCACATCTGAGTCGCATGAGCAAGCGTTTCTGGGCCATAGACAAACAAAACACAGAATGAATCCGAAAATAAATTTTCAAATGAATCTTCCTTTTTTCATAACGTGTGTATGAATTTATAAAAGCGATACAAAACCAAATTTGCAATGCTCGTCTTTTTTTCAGTTCATTGCACCTATCCGTGAATGAAAATAGTTTAAGGCGTACCTATATGTATGCGAAAAGAGGCGTTTCTCGCCAATGCTTTATAGTGTAGCTAGTACGTGATAACTGATAAACTTAGTACAGATTGCAAAATATGGTGGAGAATTTTTTTTTGTTTCTTATGTTTTTGGGGTGTTGCGGAATATGGTCAAAATCGCGAAAAAACCCCAAAATTTTCGCTGTTTTTTCGTTTTTTTCTCCCCTAACTCTGAAACTATTTATTTCTGCGAAAAGCTCTCCATAAATATGGAAGCGAGCACATGATTGCGCGTCCAAAGAGACATAAATATTAAAAATCCGTTAAGCGGTATTAATAAATTGATAATATAAGTTGGCCATTTTTAACATAGTTCCATATTATGAAATAAATTTTGTAATTGAAAGGTTTTTCATTTTTGGTCGCAAAAGTTGAATTTTTTCTTGTTTTTTATGTATTTTGGGGTGCTTACCCACCAATATTTTGTTGTGAAACAGGGTAAAAATCAGAAAAACATCAAAAAATGACAATCAACTTAGCGATACCGCTTAACGAATTTTAAAGATTAACCCATTAATGCCTGATGTTACATATGTATATGTAACAGTAAGACATCCTTCGTTTGAAACGGCTGCTAAAGGAATACTCGTAGGATATCAATTTGGCACTAAAAAGTATTATCCTGTACTGGACACTATTAGCAATGCGTACAAATCAATTTGGCTCAATTTCAGTTACTTTTGTGGAAATTATAGAGGTTTCTTTCTGATGGTTTTTTCGATGTTGATGAAAATCGTCACGACGGACGGCAGAAGTAGTAGAGGAATTTTATTTTTATATTTTATTGTATGAAAAAAATGGGGGGAAAAAATAGTGGTATGTTATTACATGGCCTTTTTGAAACGATACAAAAAATAAATGAAATAAATATTATTGGTGGTTTATGTTTTATAAGTACTTTTACAACGCTGTTACATATATGTATAACATCCGTCCTGATATGGGGAAAATGTACTTCTCGTATACCTACGAGGTATATGAGTATGTACTTTTTAATGTTTTTTTTTTATTTTATGGATTTTTACGCTTTTGACTCGATAGTCCGGATTTTACCAAGACATTTTTTTTAGAAAAAGTATAAATTGTCTTAATAAATCTTAAAATTTAAAATAAAAGTTGCTGTTGTTTAGGTTTTTTTTCTTAAAATTAGTCATATCACATAATTTTCTAGACCATTGTGTCTTCTTGACTGGCAAATAGAGCGGCCATATTTAGCATAACATACCAAAAATATTGAGAGTCGGAATTAGAATTTTTCTAAAATTCCAGAATATGGATACGATAGTTGTCCTATATGGATTAAAATCACAGCTGGATTCAAGGGTATCCGGAGCAGGGAGTCAAGGCTTTATTTTCATGAGGCTAAGGATTAGTTATTCTATTTAATTCTGATAATATAATGTTTAAAAAGATATATTTTGAAAAAAAAAATTGAAACAATAATTTTATAATTTACTAGCAAATCTTCCATAATCCTCAAAATCTTTACTTGTAACTAGTGTAGTTCTATCAACTTTTCGCATTCACCAACTGTAAAATCTATTAGTTCTGTGAGTGTTCAAGAAACTTTTCAAGGGTTAATGTCGCGTTGGATTCGCAATAATGTTTTCTCTAACATGTTCATGGACAGGTTTTCGCCGAAATGTAACTTCGGAGTTATAAGCTATAAAACAGAAAAACTCCAAAAAATTTGGGGTTTTCGGCGGTTTTGACCCTGTTTCGCAATGAAATTTTGGTGGGAAGCTCCGGATTCGAGCTCAGCACCTCCAAAAACATAAAGAACAAACAAAAAAAAAACAAAAATTTTGCAATCTGAAATCACGTTATGACTACATTATTACTACATTTTCAGAATTTATAATTATTATACAGGGTGTTCGGAAACTGCTGCACCGGATTGTGATTCCTCATGTGATTTACAGCAAAAAAGTTGTACTGAACATACCCACAATTCTTAACCCTTTAAATGACCACAGGCATTTGAATATTTGCAAAAAAAATATTCTCTTGTATGACCTCAAAATGTATCTTCAAAGCCATAGGCGTAGCCAGGATTTCAGTCAGGGGGGGCAAGCCCGAAATTTTTTCAACATCAAGATTTTCTGAGGAGTTGAAATCGTTGGTCGCGAAAATATTTTTAGGCAAAATTTTGAGTAGTCTGGCTGGTGTAATGGTTAGTGTGCGCACTTTCGGTGCACAGGGTCATGTGTTCGACACTCACCGTGAACGAATTCAGTTTACGGTGTTTTTCGAACTCACGCCCCTTGTGACGAACTATGATCTCACTCAGATGGGGAAAAATAACATTACTGAGCGTGCTGTTGATCTCAACACCTCAACAAAAAAGCAGTTAGGATCTTCGGAATTGAATGTTACTATCACATCTGCGGCCTTAGTCCAATGTTAGACTGTCGCGCCTGTTTTTTCTTTTAATTTTAGAGCTTAATTTTGGGAAAGGACAGTCGAGAATTATTTTCTGCACCATTTAAAATGGTGCACGAAAAATGGCCCTGAACGTGTTTAGACTTTTACTGGTGATTCTGGTTACATTCAACTGGCCTCCGATTCTACTTTTTGGACCGTAGCTAGTTTGTATTCAGTGCTATTTTTGACTTTTGGACTGCAGATTCCAGTTGCAAGATCAATGTCCGTTTTAAATTCTGGCTTTGCTTGGTTCTACATGATCGCATCTCCTACCGAAACAAACCGAAAAGCCTCTTATCTCACATCCACAGAATCCATAGAAAGAAACATTATCTGACAGTCGGCTGAAGACATTTAGGGATACATACTTTTCCTCTTCCTTAACCCTTCTGTCGGCACCTACTTCAATATGCATATTCTATACCGAATAGGTCTGGCTGCACCTACTGAGAAAAACATTTTATTTGTTAGAAAAAGTGAAATTTTAATCGGTAGAATTATTCTGCCAGTTCTGTACTTGCATTTTTAATCAATAAAAGCATTTATATCATTTTTACAGATAAACTGGATACGTTTTTAAGTAGACATATTTTTAGGTGGTATCAGTACAAACATGTTTTTCCCTTATTATACCCTATACCCATAAGATGGTATAGGGTATATTGTTTTTGTTACGCCGATATTATGTAACACCTCAAAGGAGCCACCGGAGGTATGGCAAAGTATATATATAAATGATCAGGGTCGGTCCCTGAATCGAATAAGCCATGTCTGTCTGTCTGTCTGTTGGCACGATAACTCCGGAAATAATGAAGCTAGCGGTTTGGTTTGGTTTTTGGTCAAATGTTTGTTTTGCTAAAATCTTGGACGGTATTGAAAATGGGCCAAATCGGACCACGGGTTCCCCTAGCTCCCATACAAACTACCCCTCCTTGATATTTTAATTCGGCCATAACTTTCGGTAGAATATCGCTATCGACTTGAAATGTTGATCAATGTCTCATTCTGACATATACTTTGAATTGATCGAAAGTGGAGTAGGTCCGACTACCCCTTCCCCTAGTTCCCCTACAAAGTTATATTCAGCCATATCTTTTGATAGAATGTCACGAAAAACTTCAAATTAGTATCCAATGGTAGCCGTTGGATGCCTTGACAAGGTAATAAAGATGTGTCAGGTCCGACCCATCTATTCGCACGATTAGAACTCGGTCTCGTTTTCTTCTTATCTATATATTTTTCGTGGCGCATATCTAGTAGAAAGTTTGATCGCATTTTCCAATTCCAATATCTTTGGGGAAATATTTGGCGCTTTGTTGGTAGATTTTATCCCGATATTAGTCTGCATATTTAGGGAAATAGGTGAAAAGAAACAGGGAATTTTCAAGCGCAAAAACTATTTCATCTCAATTTTTCGTAAATTTCTTGATCAAACCTATTTAGAAAGACGTTCGCAAGTCACTTATACTTAGGCCCGTATTTAAAAACATACTTGAATTTGCATTTTTAAAACCTTAAAACGTTAAGGATTCCTTAAGGCAAGGAATGAAATGCAATTTTCAATAATTAGTCAAATAAAAATACGATATTTGGTAGGCAAAACTCCTACATTGATGGATTTTTGCAGGATGACTGGGGGATATCCGCTTGATTGATTGAATGATTGATTATGGGAAAAAGTTCCCACCGATATTTCCGAAAAAGCGGTATAAAACTTAATGTGAATAATAATATAAAATTACATGGCTGAACTTTTGTTTTTCCAGAATTATAGAACTTTTTATAAAGGTCTAAAAAAACGAGACCAAGGTTAATTTCGGGCACGGCCGAAATTTGGACCCCTTCGCTCTTCTCGTGTTAATAGTTTTTTTCTGGCGTACCTATGGCATGTGCTTAATCCACCATTAAGGGATTCATTTTTTTCCGCGATATGTTCTGCGTTATCAATAGAAACACATTTAAGTTAGGTTTGGTTGAAATTTGTTCAAAACGAGACCAAGGCTTATTGTGGCCGAGCCGAAATTTGAATACCCTTCGCTCTCCTCCGGGCTAAACGCTTTTTTCGGGCGTACCTATGACTTGTATTTAACCCCCCCCCCCCTCTTTTTCCTTAGGTCTTCGAAAAAATTCCGTTGCGTCGACATGGCCCCACAGTACGATTCCATTCGTTTTTAACTTTTTTGTTGCTTTGGTAAAGACACATTAATTCAAGGTTTTGTGAAATTGGTGCAAAAAATGTTTCTTAGAAGAACCAAAATGGGGGTTGGGTTTGTATGGCCACCCCATGGTCAGATTTGATCAATTCTTAGATATGTTTTGTGTCATCAAGAGAAACACGTTTGTGTGTAATTTTGTTGAAATTGGTGCACAAATAAAAAAGTTTTTCTTAGAAGAACCTAATTTGGGGGGTTAGGTTTGTATGGCAGCCCCATGACCCCATTATCCGATTTGATCCATTCTTAGATATGTTTTCTGTTATCAACATAAACATATTTGTGTGCAATTTTGTTGAAATTGGTACACAAATAATAAAAAAGTTTTTCTTAGAAGAACCTAACTATCGTCATTGTTCGCGTCATTGTTCGATTTGGTCGATTTTTATGTACATACATATGATGTGTGTTAGCAATGAAAATACATTTGTGCGAAATTTTATTGAAATTGGTGCATAAATAAAAAAGTTTTTCTAAGAAGAAACTAATGTTGGGGGGTAGGTTTGTATGGCAGCCCCACGACCCCCTTGTCGGATTTTAGCGTTTCAAACATACAAACTGCCTGCAACAAAAAGAAGCATGTGAACAAAATTTCAGCTCCATAGCTTTTAAGCTGGCCGAGCAAAACGCGTCGCAACATGTCCTTCTGACGGACAGACTGACATCGTCCAATCAACTCAGCTAGTCACGCTGATCATATATATACATATTTTATATCGGAGATGCCTCCTTCAATGCGTTACAAACTTCATGACAAAGTTAATACATATACCCTTTTCGCTTAATAAGCGAAGGGTATAAAAATGTCATCCCGAAAATAAGTTATGTTAGCAATAGGTAACATAATGCAAGCTGTAAGAAATATTGACTTCGACTACAGGTTTTATAGTAATCTAATTTTTATACATTTATCTTGAAACCCTTTTTTGTCAAACATTTTACTGGTCTATTTTCTACAATGTTTTATACCTATAATAATAGTTTTGTTTTAATGGATATTTATGAGTACCAAAAAAGTTACATGATTGGGCGCGCGGGATACACTTGTAGGCCAGTGGACTTTTATCGCTAAAGAATTTTATGTACAGGGTGGGCAAAAAGTCCCTTTATTTTTAAATATTTAATAACTTTTAAATAAAGTGATTAAAACCAGAAAAAATATTCTCAAAATTAGATTTAATTTATGTATTTGATTTAAATTAGATCAGACAATGAACTTGTTGCAACATCACTTTCGAAATCGTGTCAGCTCGAAAAATGGTAACATAAAACGGTAACCATTTTCGCCTGATCTGACGGCTCCAGACTTTTTTCTATTTCACACTTCTCGAGTTTCGATGGGGCTACCTCAAAGAGAAGGTCTACGTCAACAAACCACAGACTTCACCGAAGTTAAAAGAGAACATTCGAGCGGAAATTGCGCAGATCACACCGGTCACACTCCAAAACTTTGTGCAAAATGTTGCGAAAAGAGCCCAAGGTTGCGTGAATTTTAATGGTGCACACTTATCCGATATAATTTTCCACACCTAATGTAAATAAAATTCATATGTAAATTGAATCTAATTTTGCGATTATTATTTTTGGTTTTAATCACTTTATTTAAAAGTTATGACATATATAAATAGAAAAGGGACTATTTGCCCACCCTGTAGTTACTAGGCTTTCTAAAATCCTAACGGGACTCCGGTTTTGAGACTTTATGTTATTTAAAGAACTAGCAGGCTACTGAAAATATTACCACCAAGTTTAAAGAATATACTCTTATGACTTACCGACATACAAACATTTTTCAAGTGGAACTATCCTAGTGATTGAGAGTGCATGTACATAGTTCAAAATCAATGTAACAACCAAGACATTGAATTTCTGAGAAGGCATAGGTTAATAGTCTAAGAAAATTGGGCCAAAATATGACCATAGAACGGCAAAAATCCTACATCGGATTTTTTTTTTGATTATGGTTGGGGATGGTCCCCAGTTGATGGCATTAAAAGTCCCAGCCGATTAGGGGTCCACAACCTTAAAAAGGAGGGGAGCATTTTTCGGTTTTTTGCAATTATTTCAAAAACGGTAAGAGATACAGAAAAATGGTCTGAGGACGAAAAAAACTACATGAAACTATCTTTGCAATGATATATAACACGTTAGAGTTTAATTGAAAATCTCGGCGTTAGACTAGAAAATAAGTTAGAATATTTTCATTTTAGACCTTTTTTAAAAGCTCCATTACTTTTTAAAGAATGCTAGTTCAGCAACAAAATTTTGTACAAGTAGGTATTCACAAAAAGTTCGAGATCATTTTAAGGTAAACATTGCTTTGGTCAAGGACCCCCCATTAACCCCCCATTAAATTTTGTCAAAGTGGTATGTCCATAACTCCCCCCAAATTGGAGCAGAGTGCTAAATTTTGGTTTGTTGCGATTGGAGGTCATAGTTACCCCACCCACCAAAAATCAGCTCATTCGGATAAAAACTAAGGGTATCTCCCATACAAAGTTTGTTCTACGTACTCAACAATCCAAAATTTAGCACTCTGCTCCAATTTTGGGGGGAGTTATGGACATGCAATTTTGACAAATTTAAATGGGGGAATAATGGGGGTCCTTGACCGGAGCGACGCAATGCTTAACTTAAAATGATCTTGAACTTATTTTACGGCTGAATTAGCATTCTTTCAAAAGCTACGGAGCTTTTAAAAAAGGTCTAAAATGAAAATATTCGAATTTATTTTCTAGTCTAAAGGTACGTTGTCCTCGACACGACTGCATCGGCTCTAGCGACAGCGACTCGCTCATTTCATATAAAAACTCATTTTTCTCTCATTCTAAAAACGAGTTTTTTCTCTCATTCTAAAATCGAGTTTTTATATGAAATGAGCGAGTCGCTGTCGCTAGAGCCGATGCAGTCGTGTCGAAGACAACGTACCTTAACGCCGAAACATTCCATTAAACCCTAATGTGTTATATATCATTGCAAAGATAATTTTATGTAGTTTTTTTCGTCCTCAGACCATTTTTCTGTATCTCTTACGGTTTTTGAAATAATCGCAATAACAACAAAAATGTCCCATTTCCCCTTTTTTATTAAGGTTACAGACCCCCAATCGGTTGGGACTTTTAATGCCATCATCTGGGGACCATCGCTAACCATAGTTAGAAAAAAATTCCAATGTAGGATTTTTGCCGACCAAATATGCCATTTTTCTTAGACTATAAGTGCTTGCTTAACATTGACCTGGCCTTGGGTCCCCTACCAATAGATCCATATCTTTCCATCATTCCTAATAACAAAGCTGTAAAAGGGGTCATTTAACTCATTCCCATTTATCAATTTCTTCTGAAGTACTAATTTATTCCCATATTAACACGACAATTCTCGCATCAATCGCGCCGTTACTGAGAAGGTGAAATTCTTTTAAATCCATTAAGAAAATGACCAACTTCATCCTCTTTCGCTATAATAATAAATTGGATCTAATACGTATATCTAACACTTACCCAAGCTTGTAATTGTTTAGGTGGATGGTCGGGTGCAACAGCTCCGGATGTTGGGTGTGGTAACAAGTGCTGAAGGCCACCGCTGCGATCATTCATAAGCGGAATCTTTGATGAACCTTTGTCACTGCTACTTAGTACCAATTCACGTTCAATCTGCAAAATTCATGAAATGTAAAGGAATGAGAAGAAGAAAATGTAAGTTTTGTGAAGAATTTCCGTCACAAAAAAATGGTATGTATTTATAAACCAGTGGAACTGAACATTTTTTATGCTTTGACACTAGGAAACTTCGTTTGAGGGTCGATATCGAATGATGTAGTGATTCTGTTTATAGTGCAGTCATATTAGCATTTCAAATAGAAAAAAATAGAGTAAGGCCATTTTTTTTTTTTGAATCAGTGGGGTCCCAGAAGTCTACAACTCATTTTGCTAAAATAAATTTTGATCGGAAAGGTCCCAAAAAGGACAAAAAAGGACACTAATTAATCCTTGATCGGAGGTGGGCATGCGGGGTGTCATATTAAAAGGGACGTCGAGCACATTACATATCCGGTGTTTGTTTCCTGTTTCAAGGACCCTCGACGGAATACATTGAGCTTAAATTGAAAATTTTCGTGTTTCCCGTGTATCTTTGCAAAGCCATAACTACGAGAATAATTCAAGTTGTCACTACTTTTATCACTTTCCAGAATCTTTAATAGCTAAAGATATTACCATTAAATTTGCTAAGAAAAAAGTTGATCGGAAAGCACTAAAAAAGGACAAAAAAGGATACTAATTGCACACCTTAGTCAAACGTGGGCATGTGGGGTGTCATATCAAAGAGGATGTCAAGTACATTCCATATCCCGCATTTGTTACTTGCTCCAAGAACCCTCAAAGCAGAAAATTGGGCTCAACTGAAAAATTTTTGTGTTTCCCGTATCTGTATCTTTCCCTAGCCGTAATTTTCGATTTCTCTCTCTCTTTATTACCGTAACTCCTAGTGGAGCATGGTGCGTTGATGACTACCGTGTGTAGTCATCAACGTTACAAAGACAACTGAATTCGGAGTGTGATACGGTTGTCAGCCATACCACTTCCTAGTCGCATTGTTAGTTTATCATTCTAGGATATTTGATATGACACCCCGCATGCCCACCTCCGATCAAGGATTAATTAGTGTCCTTTTTGGGACCTTTCCGATCAAATTTTTTTTTAGTAAAATGAGTTTTAGGGCGGAATTCATAGTCGTCATTCAAGGAATAAGGATTCCCTTAAGGAATAAGTATGTATAAGGGAATGCTTATTCGCGCAAAACGTCAATTATAAAGGCATTGCCTCATTCAATAAAATAATTGAATTCAGGAGCCCAATTATAGTAACTGACAAATAAATTTAAAAAAACTAGGGGGCTTCGCTCGCCAACCCCCGGGGCCGATGCTAATTTCGGGCGAAATTTGGATACCCTTCGCTTGGGCTAAACATTTTTCGGGCGTACCTATGACTTGTATTTAATCCCCCTCCTCATTCTTTTTCTTCCGTCTTGACAAAAGTTTTGGGCTTGGTTGAAATAAGTGGGCAAATAAAAATATTTACTCGGAAATTTTATTGGGGTTGCGGGAGCATGACCCCACAGTACGATTCCATTCGTTTTTGACTTTTTTGTTGCTTGGGTAAAGACACATTAATTCAAGGTTTTGTGAAATTAATGCAACAAATGTTTTTTAGAAGAACCAAAATGGGGGTTGGGTTTGTATGGCCACCCCATGACCCCATGGTCAGATTTGATCAATTCTTAGATCTGTTTTGTGTCATCAAGAGAAACACGTTTGTGTGTAATTTTGTGGAAATTGGTGCACAAATAAAAAAGTTTTTCTTAGAAGAACCTAATTTGGGGGGTTGGATTTGTATGGCAGCCCCATGACCCCATGCTCCGATTTTATCCATTAAAAAATAGAAATACATTTGTGTGAAATTTGGTTTAAATTGGTGAACAAATAAAAAAGTTTTTCTTAGAAGAACCTAATTTGGGGGGTTAAGTTTGTATGGCAGCCCCATGGCGCCATGGTCCGATATGATCCATTCTTGCATATATTTTGTGTTATCTATAGAAACACATTTGTGTGAAATTTGGGTGAAATTGGTACACAAATAAAAAAGTTTTTCTTAGAAGAACTCAAATTGGGGAGCTAGGTTTGTATGGCAGCCCCATGACCCAGTGATCCAATTTGGGTGAATCAAACATACAAACAGCCTGCAACAATAAGAAGTACGTGTGCAAAATTTCAGCTCCGTAGCTTTTATAGTGGCCGAGAAAAACGCGCTGCAACATACGGACAGACGGACAGACAGAGAGACGGACATCGCCCAATCGATTCATCTCGTCATGCTGATCATATATGTATACTTTTTATATGGTCGGAGATGCTTCCTTCAATGTGTTACAAACTTCATGACAATGTTAATATACCCTTTCACTCTATGAGCGAAGGGTATAATTATCTAGTAGTAGCAAAATTCAAATTTTTTTTAAGTATGAGCGACTATGAATCGCATAATTAATAAGGATTCCCTTAAGTATAAGTGAGGACTATGAATTCCGCCCTTAGACTCCTGGAACCCCATTGATTAAAAAAAATAGCCTTACTCTATTTTTTTCTATTTGGAGGCCACAATGGGGATATTTTGACTGCACTATTAGAATAATAAATACCATATTCTTACTCGCATGTATTATCTTTTCGAAAATATGGTTAGTGTATTTACGAGTATGCATGTATAAATGTCAGGTTGGTCATGTCAGTCAGGAGTTCAGACGGCCATTCGACCGTTCGATTACACTGAACTATCAAATGAGAAAGCAATGTGCGGCTCTGCCTAACTTGCTGTTTATTTAAAATATACAAAATATCGGTGAACTCTATTGTGAAATTAGTTAATCAGTACAGTTGTTAAATCGATCACTATGTGAAAGGGTATATTAACTTCGCTTCAACGCATCCAGAAACTGATGGAATCGGAATCGCTCCTTTAAAAATTATTAACACAAAAGAAATTTAAGTTTCATTCAAATAAAAATCTAGTATGGGTCTGGGCTAAAACTAATATGTAACATTTCAGCTTACATGTCTCCGATTAATGTTAAATTAGTCCCTTTTTATACCCGTCACTGTGTGAAAGGGTATATTAACTTTGTCATGAAGTTTGCAACGCACAGAAGGAAGCACTTCCGACTACATAAAGTGCATATATACAGGGTGTTTGGTACATCGTTTGCCAAATTAAAATGGCGGTTAGGTGGGGTCATTTTCTATCTCTTCACACCCTTTAAAAAAATCTTGGGCCCACGTGTATTTTTTTTTGTCCTTTTTGTTATTTTTGAAAATTCGTCATGACTCACTCGCTTAAGCTTAAATAAAACAACAATTATTATAAGAGTAAATCCAAATGTAAATCAATTGAAATTAATTTTTCGACAAGTTCGAGCATATCTTCAGCACTTTGTTTGCTATATTTTTCGATTGTTGATATGCAGGATCCATTGGTGACCACAAAAATGTTTCAGAGATTGCAATGTTGACCAGTGACTGGAATAACAGTAAATCATCCTGTAAAGGTAACGCTGCAATTCCTTGCCTTGATTCTCTTCGTGCGCTAATTTTAATAAAACATAAATAGTTATTTATCAGCAGGACACTTTATATTTAAAAGTGCATACTAATCCCAGGGAATACCCGTAAGGACAAAATGTCCTTTTATGCTAAAGAAGTCTAAAATGAGCAATATGGATATGAAAATACAAGACTTGGTGAGACAAGTGCCCCGAAATACTAATTGCACATTTTTAAAATCTTCGGAAAGGATCTTCTCTCCTGAGAAGGACATTTTTGGAAAATTGGTTGTGGATAGACAAGATGGGTTTCAAATGATAGGGACGGATTACAAGAAGTCATTGAAATGATTTTGAATATTTCTTGGCATTTGGGGACACCAGAATATCGCTATATTCTAGCTCGAATCAAGAATATTTTTTTCGCAATATGTACTCTTTGTTTATATATTTACATATATATGATATTTAAGTCAATAGTCTACTACCGGTACAGCAAATATTTTCATCTATATCTGACTGACATAAGTCAGGATCTTCCTTTTCCCCACTGGGAAAAGAACTTTATCACGAGGGTATTATATAAACAGAAAAATATGCATGCATTATATTAAATAAAAGTATACAATAACAATTCTGTCTGATTGTGACTCGAGGCAATAGACTTTTTAAGACAATGATGAAAGTGTCTTTGGTATTTTGAATTCAATAGATATTTAATTATAGTCGTTTTTCTTGGTCGGCAGGATCATTGTCCAAGTAAAACGCAAGCGGAACAAAATTTCCTCCTTCAGTAACAGCTGACTATTGTGTCATCAGTCCCCAACGCAATATTCTGAATTGGAACTTGCATTTGATATAAACTGAAAAACAAAATGACATACAGGCAATTTTAGGGAAATTGTTTGCGGAGCCATCTAGGGGATGGCATTGGAAGATGATCAATTTTTCAGATTGTCGTTTTGTATGGGGTTTCCAGTAGGTAAATATGGAAATGATCCACAAATTCGAAAAGTACTTATGACAATAAGCGCATTTTTTTGCCATTGCGGTTAACGCGTGACTCAAAAGAAAAAAAGATTGCGGGTAACTTTGTTCAAACAAATGACAGCTGTTCTACATTTTTGTCTCACTCTCGTCGGCTTATTTTTTAGATTTGGTGGATTTCGTCACGGAAGACAATGATATACATATGTGAAAAATCTAAATACCTCGCAGTAAGAAACATTCGCAGTTTTGTTGTGAATTATATTTTTTTTAAAGGTACTCAAACTTAGAAAACGAAATTGCCGTATGTTTTTTCTATGCATTAGCCATCTACAGTGTAAAAACAAGGTTCAATTTTACATCGAAAACTCGTTGAATTTTACACCTTTTTTGGCAAAATTACAGTAAACGTTTAGTTTTCAACCAAATTTCTAGTAAACCCACAAAATAGTGTAATATTACACAGATTTTTTAATATTACTTTATTATGGTGTAATTTTACACCACATTTTTTTATTTTTGTGTAACTTTACATTTCCAGTGTATATTTACCAATTGGAAGTTGCAATTTTAAGGAAATTTTCATGTATTATTAGGATTTCGGTGTAAAAAATTAAACCTACATTTGTGTAAAACTGAGTGTGTTACAATACTCTGTGCATTACTGCATTTTCCTGTATCTCTCAAGTGGCTTGTTCTGTCTGCAGTTAGTCTGCTCCGTCCGAAGTGCGTTCGTGTGAGCATCATATTATTGTTGTTGTAGCGCTTTTTTGCTCTTGAACCGAAGGGGTGTGGCAGCTCTTGGCCGTTGGAATAACGGGTAGCTCCAGAACGATTTGCATCCAAGATCCGGCTGCCGTAAATATTATTAATTAATTACATAACCCCGGATGTAAATTTTCATATTGGCCGGTGGAAATTTACATTTTTTCCAGTGCAGATTTGCTTATTTGTGATTTAAATTTATACAAGTGTAAGAGTAAGTTTACTTATTTATGTATGAAAATTTACTTATTACCGTTTGTAGATTTACTCCAATTTTGTAGTAAATATTTAAACCGTAAAGCGTAAAATTACTCTCGTTCATATCGTGGTGTAAATTTACTACTATAATAGACGGAAAAAAAGTTTCCTCCTATTATTGGAGTAAGTTTTTTTCGAGTGTACATTTCATTCTCCTAAACTCTATCCCGCGCAAGGTAGTGCCACGTGTGAAAATTAACTGGGTAGGTGTATTTTTTTTTCTATGGAGTTCGTTACTCAAAACTTCTCCGGATGATCAAGAAAACGCAACTGATGGTATTTTTCAACGAACTAACGTTGAAAGTTTTTAGCAAAAAAATGAAACATTTTTTTAGGATGTAAACTTACGAGTATACTTCCACGTTATGTGTCGAGGACTTTCAAACTAACAGTTGCCCTTAAAACATCTACAGTACCTACTACAGTACAGGTACAGCAAAGTTCTGTCGGCATGGAACTCGAAAAAATTACCTCCAGTCTTAAACTGGGATGTTTTTTGAGCATTTCTTTTACTAATAAGAAAAAATCCTGGATTTAAGGAGAAACTCAAGGAGACCTTAAAATTTTCTATAGTCAACCTCACTTAAAGTCAAAGTAGCTACCCACCTTCCTTGAAATATAATATTTCAAGCCTATTGAAAACTTAAGGTCTCCTTGAGTTTCGCCTTAAATCAAGGATGCATTGACTCCTGAATATAAATGATTTCTATGTAAAAGTATGGGAAATGACATTTAATTTATTGAATTTCGGCATCCTTGACTCAAGGTCTCCTCGAGTTAAGGAATGTTCATAAATACGGGCCTGAATGTATTTTTGCTATTTTTGTAAACTTTTTTATGTATCCACCATTTTCAACCAAATCTCATAGAAATGTGTTTTAATTGATGCCACAAACATACGTAAAAATTTATGGAAAGGCCATGCGTTCGTTGGGCTGCCGTACAACCTCCCCCCCTTGGTTCTTCTAAGAAACCCACATCCCCCGCTTCTCCCATTAAATCTTCGCCACGGCACTTATGTGAAAATTCAAGGAAAAGCATGGAAGCGGGGAGGACTAAACACAAGTCATAGATACGCCCCAAAAAACTTTTAGCCCGAGGGGAGCGAAGGGTATCCAAATTTCGGCCGCGCCCGAAATTAGCCTCGGTCTCGTTTTTTATTTCTTTATTCCTCTCCAACCTGGTATGTTTTTCCATAGTAGGTTAAACGAGACCGAGGCTTAATTCGGGCGCGGCCCAAATTTGGATACCCTTCACTCTCCTTGGGCTCCAAGTTTTTTCGGGCGCACCTGACTTGTGTTTTATCCTCCTGCTCCCATTCTTTTCCTTCCGTTTTCACATAAGATCCGTGGCGTCGATAAAACAATATTTGTGTGAGGTTTATTTGGAATAAAAAAAATTGGCAAATAAAAAAATTGTCTAAGAAAACTTTATTGGGGGGATTCGGGGGCATGGTCCTACAGTACGATAATTTTTACATTTTTTATTGTTTATGTAAAGACACATTAATACAAGGTTTTGTGAAATTAGTGAAAAAAATTGTTTAGTAGAAAAACCGTAATGGGGATTGTACGGCAGCCCCATGACCCAAGGCCCCTTTCCATTCATTTTTAATAGAAATACATTGGTATGAGGGTTGGTTGAAATTAGTGTACAAGTAAAAAAGTTTTTCTTATAAGAACCTTATTTGGGGGGTTGGGTTTGTATGGCAGCCGCATAACCCCATGGTGTGATTCTATCCATTCTTCCATTATGTTGTGTGACATTACTAGAAACACTTTTGTGTAGAATTTGGCTGAAATTGGTGCGCAAATAAAAAAGTTTTTCTTAGAAAAACCAAATTGTGGGGGTTGGGTTTGTATGGCAGCCCCATGATCCGATTTTAGCGATTCAAGCATACAAACTGCCTACAATATAAAGAAGCATGTGTGCAAAATTTCAGATCGATAGCTTTTAAATTGGCCAAGTAAAACGCGTCGCAACAGACGGACAGATGGACATCGCCCAATCGACACCCCTCGTCATACTGATCATATATGGTCGAAGATGCTTCCTTTAATGCATTAGAAACATGACAAAGTCAATACACCCTTTCACTCTACGAGCGAAGGGCACAAAAAGGCAATTCCAAAAACAAAGTTAAGATTAATCTAATTGACTTTGAATTTGCAATCTGAACTGGTGGATAGGAAATTAGGGTAGGTTCCTTAAAGTAATTTACCATTTTTGTGATAAAAATTAATATGAAATCCCTTGTAATTTGCAATTATTTTATGTAAAGAAAATTGGCTGTTATTTGTTAGTACACACGGTAGTCATCAACGCACCATGCTCCACCAGGAGTTACGGTAATGAAGAGAGAGAGAGATTTGTTAGTAAACGAATCGTACAAATTATACGTTATATAGGTATATGCTTAAAAATTCTTTCGATTTATTGTTAAATAGTTTTGGCAGATTTGGTCATATTCATATTATGCTAATCTCACAACAAGAAAGAAAAGCAAAGATAAACGTTTCAATTTCATTTCATTTACATATTTCAATAGAGATCTGTTTATTTTTACGGAATTCTCTATACGCGGCACACTAGCAAAAATCCCCTTCAGTAATAAATCCAAAGTCTCCTTGTCGTTACACTCGTTTCTTATTGGTAACTATTGCCAACTTATGTTATATGTGACGACGATCAGATTTGTGATATTCATGAGAACTCTCCCAGCATTCATTCATAGCAATACAAAAAACAATCAAGCGACAGCGTGGTCTATTGTTGTAAACATTAACATTAGTGCCATAGATTTCTCCTTGGTCTGAAATATTTTAAGATTACTGGGGAAAATAGTCAAGGCTTGATAGGGTACATTACATAAATTAAACGGGCCACCAATAAAATAACTTAATTCGTAACTTCGAGCATATACTATAGTATAAGTAATTAATTAATTAATATATATATATAGTACTTAATTACTTAATTTAAATGTAAACGAAGTTCTGAGGTTTTGATTCAATTTTAGTTTTTTTAGATCTTTATAGACAATAAAACTTGTAATAAAGATAAAAATTAATAAAAAAAACATTTTTTTTACATATTTCCATATTTCCATAATTGATTTTGTATGCATTTCGGCCTCTAACTATGAGGTAGCCATCATCAGCACATACTTGATGAAAGTTGGTTTTCAGGAACGGTATGAAAAATGTACATGTAAAATACATGTATACGATGTCAACTAAATATTATGACAACAGCGTGTAAAAAGAAAAAAAAAAACAAGTCAATGAAATGTAAAACGAGACCAAGGCTAATTTGTATGGCAGCCCCATGACCCCATGGTCCGATTTGATCCATTCTTGTTTTGTGTCATCAATAGAATTACACTTGTGTGAAATTTGGTGCACAAATAAAAAAGTTTTTCTTAGAAGAACCTAATTTGGGAAGTTGGGTTTGTATGGCAGCCCCATGACCCCATTGTCCGATTTGATTCATTCTTGTTTTGTGTTTTGTGTTATCAATAGAATTACATTTGTGTGAAATTTGGTTGAAATTTGGTTGAAATTGGTGCACATATAAAAGAGTTTTTCTTAGAAGAACCTAATTTGGGAAGTAGAGTTTGTATGGCAGCCTCATGACCCCATGGTCCGATTTGATCCATTCTTACATATGTTTTGTCTTTTGTGTCATCAATAGAAATATGTTTGTGTTAAATTTGGTTGAAATTGGTTTACAAATAAAACACTTTTTCTTAGAAGAACCTATTTTGGGGAGTTGGGTTTGTATGTCAATTTGAATAAAACTTAAGCCTCTTTTTTGTTATATCGCAGCCCTATGACGTGTTCCGATTCCATCTGTTCCTGGATGTATTGAGGCTAAACTAGGAACAAGCTTGGATGAAGTTTGGGTTAGATTGGTTCTAAAATTAAAAAGTTTTTCTTATGAGAACCTAATTTTCAGGGGCTAGTTGGTATGTAGTGTCCCGATTTCATCCGTTTCTAGATTTGTTTTGAGGATCTACTAGGAACACACTTGGGTTAAGTTTGGTTAAGAGTGGTTCAAAAACAGTTTTTCTTAGATGCACCTAATTTTCAGGGGTTGGTATGTATGACAGCCCCATGACGCAGTGTTCCGATTTCATCCGTTCTTAAATATTTTGATTATATGTGATATTTGGCGCGTACGACGCACGTCAGCTTTGTTGACATTATTTACTGTGTTGCATGAATAATGTAGATACATAGTTCTTCTTTTTGCCCTAACTGTCAACCACCGAAGCAGCGTCTCTAAGGCCCCTCGATAATGCACCTCCTCCGTTTTACGAATCTATCATGGCTTTGTCGACAACTCATCCTTAGAAAAAAATCCCATGTCAAGAAACCTGGACTGAAAGCCTCGGATTGGACGTATACAACTCAACGACGACTTCGCAAACGAAAAACTGATTACTATCTCGGAACCTGGAAATACGCTGCCTGAATAGAATATGACGCGCTTCGACGAATTTGGAATAGGTTAATTAGACGTAAGAAACGTAAGCATCTCGAAGAGCAGTTTATGCAAATTAACTAAAGCCTAGCTAGTAGGAACAGTAGACAAGCGTACAAGCATTAATTCAATTAAAAGTCGACAGCAACCCAGTACAAGCCTCTATAAGGATAAGCATGGCAATATCATCAGCGACATCGAAAATCAACGCTGGACCTCACTTTTCGGAGAGCTCCTTAATGTAAACAAGTGCGACTCATAAGGATGACGATGACTAATACCGTCTCGCAGGTCAGAGTGCAGAACAGATGAAATAAAACGACGGATACAACTAGAAAATACGTGTTATTTTGCGGTCCTCCCAATAATGAAATCGAAGCTGGTGCGCAGGAACACGAAGCATCACGTGTATAAAACGATTATCCGACCTGTGCTATGCTATGGCTGCGAAGCAAGGACCCTAACATGTACAAGTGTCGAAAATCGTGAAATTGCAGCGAGTTTAATGTGCGGAACATGTAAAACGGATTAAAGACGATCGCATGCCCAAAAAGGTGATGAACGCGCAACGAGTGGACGGAGTCAGATTGCATGGACGACCGAGATTTCGATGGGAGCAATTAGTAGGTAAGGACGACCACCAGATGTTGGGCTTCCGGAACTGGAGGACAAGGTCGTGTGACCCCGACAATTGGAGGTCAACTATTGTGGTTATATTCAGAAGTGGGAAGTAGTAGTCGAAAAAGCCGATTGATCAATCGGAATAAGAATAAGTTGTGACATATCGTGCAGTAGTTGTAGATTTTTTGAACACGCCAAACTCGACCTTTCCACCCCGATGTTTTAATTTTACATCAAGTAAATTTATAAATTTCTCATTATTGACTTATGTATGCTTATGCTTGTTATTAGGTTAGCCAACCTATTTGCATTAGTACATTAGTACACAAAATAGCAATTTGAAATTTGTCATCAGGTTAGCACATGCAATTTCTTTTTGATAGATTTCCCACATTTGAGCACGTAGGAATCCCAATTTGTCGGTGTTGTTTGAGCTGTATATTAGCTTTCATTACGTATGAAGGAACATCGTCGATGAGAGATCAGAAATTGAAACAAGGAGTCAGGGCTGTCAAACGGTGAATTTCGAAAAAATAATAATAACTCCAACTCTCGGAATTCGTGTGTTAAATTCTGTGTTAAGGTAAAAATAATAAAGTCAATAATAATTGAGTGCTTTTCAATGCTTATGGGAGAGTAAATTTAAAGCAAACATCGGGTTCTCCTAGCTCGTTAGCAAACATTAGGGCAAATCCTGGCATTAAGACGAACTTATCTATCTTACAGTGATAAATGCTATACATAGAGACTAAAACGGAAGAAAAACAATTTCTCTATGAATCTCTATATCACAGTGGCCGCCACAGAGTGGCGACCGAACAATCACGGCCACAGAGCATGACATGCTATGGTACCTGCGAGTTACAGCTTTTAACAGCAATCATCAAACCAAGCAAAACCAACGCATTGGTCTCGGCGATGACACGATTCAAGATAAGAGCTGCCTGTAGAAATATGCTGAGGCATTACCGCTAAACGGGCGATGTGCCTACACCGCAGGTCGAGCGACGCCAAGCCATGGAGCGGTATAAAAACGAGGCAAGGAAGAAGAAGATCGAAACCATCGTTATTCACAGCCGGGAACTATGTGTTAGTGGGTTTATTTATGCGTTAGTCAGCCTCTCGTGACATGCAATTTTGCATGAGTGCGAAGAGTCGGTTCAAAAGAGTATATTGTTTATGTATTAGCGGCCTCTCATGCTACAATGCTTTGCATTAGCGAGAATATACCGGCAATTGTTTGTTATGGCTATTATTTTGCATTAGTTAGAAAGTTCCTGGCTGGATATTTTGAGATGGTTTTAGCAATTATACATGGAAACAGTTAAAAGATCGGCCTCAAATTGATTTCTCCTATTTTAAAAATTCATTCAGTAATGTGTCCATTTAACATTAATGTCCAGAGAGTAAGTTGGCCACTGTCCTATACTGACATGTTGGCTCTTAATCCTTAATTCTTTTTCAGATCATAACTGGATACTTTTTAATATAAATGTTTCCATAGAGACTCCAAAGCCTTACAGGAACCCAAGGACCACAAACTGGAAAAAGTTTCGACAGATTTTCAAAAACAAACTTCCAAATCCCCCAAATCACTCGATAAGCTCCGTGGAGGAGTTGGACAAGGGAGTTGAAGCATTAGAGAAAGCTATATGGAAATAGCTTTTAAAAATTCATGTCCAGTGAAGCGGAGTAGGAAAACCCTTCCGCCATGGTGGAACGATGACCTATCCAAGCTTAGGAAGCTTACTCGGGACATTCTCAATATCTGCAACAAACACAAATTTTGGCAGCCATATAAAGACTGTCTGAAAATATACAAAAAAGCCATCAGAACAGCAAAAATCCAAGCCTGGATCGAGTTCTGTCAATCCTTGGATCACATCAAGGATTCGGCGAGAATTGGAAAAATTTTGTCAAAAACACATTCATGCCCGTCCCTGATAAAAAGGGACGATGGCTTCTGGACCGAATCTACTGGAGAATCTCTTGAGATTCTCTTGAATACGCATTTTCCTGGGTGCGAAAGTACTTCCACACAACAACCGACACTGCATATGGCAGACAACCAACGGAGCTATTTTGTAGTCTCCATCATTACGGAGGAGAAGATTGCCTGGGCAATTAATAACTTCTCTCCATATAAATCTCCCGGACCAGACGGCATACTGCCCATTATGCTGCAGAAAATGCAGGATCTTGTAGTTCCGATGCTGTTGCCACTCTTCAGGAGTCTTCTGACCTTCATTTACGTCCCCCAATCATGGCGACGCGTGCGAGTCGTATTCATACCAAACGTAGGCAAACGTGGAGACGAGGTCGCGAAGGATTTCAGGCCTATTAGCTTATCCTCCATCGTATTGAAAACACTGGAGCGTATTATTGATCTCTACATTCGGCAAAGCATGGGAAGCTCAGCACTCTCTAGGTCGCAGCATGCATATATGTAAGGGGTAGATCCACAGAAACGGCTCTCCACGAAGTAGTGCGCAGCATCGAGTACAGTCTGCAATACAAACAGTACACGTTAGCCGCTTTCCTCGACATAGAGGGGGCTTTCAACAATGTCCGCATAGAATCTATTCACGAAGCCCTTGCGGATTCGGGAGTGGAGGTGGGACTCAGCAAATGGATAGTGAGTCTTCTGAAGACCAGGGTAATTCATGCGGACTTAGGAAACAGCCAGATGACAAAATTCGTCTGCACGGAGAGAAAAATGTGCAATGAATTCAACAAAATCATACAATGAAATTCACAACACACAATTTCACTAAATTCCTAGCGAAAGTTATTAAAATGTAGTGAAATTGATTACAATTCAGTTGTTTTTACTGGTGCTGGCCTATTGTAAAAACGATTGCAGTGTAATGACAAAAAACATTGCATGATATTTGTATGGATAGTAACATTTATTGTGTTTATGGTAATTTTCATCACTTTCTGTAATAGTAATTATTGCACAGTGTACATGAAATTAACAAGAGCCGCGTAATAATTATGAAACTGTCAAAAAATAAGACGACTAATTTATTCGCATAACTTGTAATCTTAGATAGCTTAGGTGTAGGACGTAGGACTACGAAACGATAGGTCCCCGGTTCAATTCCCAGTAGAAGCGAATTGTAAAAAGGTAAAGTTTAAAATAGTGAAAAAGAAGTTAAGGATAAAAAGTAAAAAATAAAAAAAAAAGGTAAAAATAAAAAAAGGAAAAAATAAAAAAATCATTTTTTGTATTTTTTTCTATTATCGCCAAATTATCTTCCTGGCAAATTGTATTACCAACCAATTTTTAATTTTATGACATTTTTCATTACAGAAGTAATAACTTTTACATCAGTTGCAATAGGGTCAAAAATCATTACAAATGCAATAGTTTTTATTACAGTTTTAATACCTTTCACTACATTTTTTCTCTCCGTGTGTAGAGGGACACCTCAGGGTGGTGTCATCTCTCCGCTACTGTGGCTAGTAGTGATCAATAAAATCTTAACTAAATTCGACGAGGAAGGTATAAAAGTAGTGGCGTATGCGGATGATGTAGCGATCATAGTATCAGGAATGTGTCTCTCCGTGATCAGTCAGATCATGAGAAGAGCGCTCGGGTTAGTCAGCAAGTGGGCTACAAGCTGTGGCCTTGGTGTAAACCCAAGCAAGACAAAGCTGATGCTGTTCACTACAAAAACCAAGATACCATCTTTTTCCCTTCCAAAACTTAACGGACAGCAACTCACACTATCGACTAGTTCGAAGTATTTGGGAATCATTTTAGACCCGAAGCTCAGCTGGAAGTTGAACATTGAAGAGCGTGTTAAGAAAGCCTGCGTAGTTTTCTACGCCTGTAAGACAGCCCTCAATAAAAGGTGGGGCGTTAAACCAAATGTAGTACTCTGGCTTTATACAGCAGTGGTACGACCCATGCTGACGTATGGAGCACTTGTGTGGTGGCCAGCGCTTAGCAGAGAGTACAATATAACGAAACTGGGTAGGGTGCAAAGAACGGCATGTCTTGGCATCACAGGGGGTATGCGAACATGCCCGAAGGATGCGTTGAATGTAATCCTGCATCTTCTACCAATCAACCTTTTTATTAATAAACTGGCGGCATGTAGCGCGGTAAGGCTTAAAGAGTCCGGTGGCTGGACCTCCAAGCCATATGGTCACGCTGATATCCTCAACCAGCTGCCACTAGATGAGATCAAGGCTACAACAGACTTTGCAGTGACTACACTGAGTCTTGGGAAAAGCTTTGCTGTCAAGATTCCGACTAGGTGCGAATGGGATACGGGTGAGGCAGTAGGGGATTACGAAATCTCTATTTTCACAGATGGATCTAAAATGAGCTGCGGGGTAGGTTCAGGAGTCTTCTGCAATACACTTAACATGCTAGCATTTTCCAGGCGGAATTGTTTGCAATCATGAAGGCCTGCCTCGCACTCGGAAATATTCAAGACAGCCAAAACATAGCCATCTGCTCAGATAGTCAGGCGGCTATTAAGGCACTTAACTCTGCGAAGATATCCTTTAAGCTTGTCAAATGCTGTGAGGAGACGCTAAACAGTCTTGGTAGAAAGCACTCAATCACACTAATTTGGGTGCCTGGACATACGAATATAGATGGCAATGAGCTGGCAGATGAGTTGGCCAGAAAAGGGGCCTCTATGGACACCTCCTATGAGGAGCGCGTACACGTTCCGATGTCAACTGTCAAGGGACAGATTTCCTTGCATTATCTTACGATTGCAGGCGGTTACTGGCGAAACATAAGAACCTGTGCCATATCACGGAAGTTATGGCCATCATATGACTGGAAAAGGACGTCCGAGATTCTAACAAGACCGCGGAAGGATATCGCCAGACTTACAGCAGTTATTACGGGCCATTGGCCAATAGGGGACCATGCGGCCAGGTTGGGTATACCTCACAACTCGCATTGTCGTAGTTGCGATAACGCAAATGAGAGAGAAACTCTAACTCACTTTCTCTGCAATTGCCCAGGTCTCGCTAGATCCCGCTATCGAACGCTCGGTCGTGCGTTTTTTGATAGTCTAGAGGATGCGTCGGAGGCGAAAATAGGGGAGCTGCTTCAGTTCCTCAATTGTACTGCGTGGCTCTAAACGCCTCTCCACTCATGACATCTAACCTTCTGTAACCTCCTTCTTTATTAGTTTAACGGAATATGTGGTTTCAAAACGGCGCCTTCTGCGCTAATTGGGCTTCTGGTCTGCTTGACCTAAGCCACCACTTTTACCTACCTACCTAATCCTTAATTTAATGGCCCGGATAGTGTGATGCAGAGAGATATCTCTCAGAGAGATATCTCTGTATATCACACTATCCTTGATGTACACTTGATTTTATTTTTATAAAAAAAATTATACTAACTTACCGGATATTTTGATGAATGCGTCCTTAAAGAAGCATTTGAGTTTAAATGAGAAGGTGTTAGCTCGATGGTCGTAGCGCCAGGAATGGGGGCATCTCCATAGAGGTTCACACTAGCACCGGGTGGTTGTGGTGGCATTCTGTACGGTGGCGTTACTGTTTTAATACAGTATTCGCTGGCGAATGGCTGCTGATCGTTTCCGATGGCAATGCCGTTGGCATCATTAGGAACTGTTGAAAAAACAGAAAACACAATTAATATACCTCTAATTAAGACAAAAATATTTTAAAAACCTAAATATTCAATGAGATGCCTGTCATTATTTTACAAAAACAAAAGAAATCTCATATACATATGTACACAATGTTTAAAATGCAAGAATATGTTACAAGATTTAAAAGCAAACTCTAGTACCTGATTGTTGCCGTTTGCCGCGTGGACGTTGTTGTTGTTTTACTTGTCTAACGGTTCTCACGCGCATAATAATATGATTTCTAAACACAAAATGCTACTATTGTTGTCAAATTAACTCACACTCTTATTATACATAACTTTTCTTTCTAGTACATCTGAAATAGTCACTTTGTATAAAGGATGATATTTTCAGTCGTTTCTTCACTGGTTTTGTAACGTATATCATTTTGATGTGAATAATTCTGTGAAATGAGTGCACAATTTCGAAATGCTGTATTGTGATTATTCCCTGACAAAATGGAGTGGAGCAGAGTTATAGGAAAAAAAAAAACAAAAAGTTTAAGCGAGTAACTTGTAACATTCAGTTGAACAAATAATAGTATTGAAAAAATAGTTCAGAGTTAGTCCAAAAACTCTAAAAATATTTTTCGTTGGTGCTCTCAATAGTATATTAGCATATAATAACAGCACATCTGGCAAAACAAAATGGTATTAAAATACAAGGGCATATTCCAACGTATCAAACTGTGCAAGTGTATTGATGTCCAAGAAGAATTTCACGCACTATTATTGGTACGATCAATAAATATTTAGGCACTATTACTGGTGCAATCGATACTTTAAAATCCTCCTCCTCCTAAATATAACTTTTGTATGCAGTGTGTGTACTTTTTCAAAATGTCCTATATATCACATATCGTACCTATCGTTCATAAATAACATTATTCGGATAGAGCTCCTTCGACATTTTGGAAATCATTTTGCATGGGCTTACGTGCTTGAATTCGAAGCGGGAAGCTTTTTTGTCTAAATGCTAATTGAATTACAGGGTGCAGGCATCCAACACTAAGTGTTACATGTCTCCAGAGCCATTTCCTCCTACCTTGGTATGTACTGAGTTCACCTAGCGAGAAACTTGCATATATGTCTCCGGTGAAAAGGGTACCGTAGAAACTTGCTTTTCATTCACTCAATTTAAGACAAATGTTCACTCGCGTTCTGATTGATTGTTGATGACATCTTTTCACTGTGACAAAAAGTGCAACTGCATTTATTTTCGCTGGCGAAATGTCAAAAACCGGTGTGGAGACTTTCATGTGAAGTGAGTACCACCGAGCGAATTCGATTTCACGATCATCAAAATTTTCACAGTATTTGCATGGATTTCACGTGAACTGACGATGTTAGTACCTACTTTAAAGAAGAATCTTTACAATCAAATCGTAATCAGTGGCAGGCGGTAAAGGGTTTACTTTCGTTCACCGTTAAGGTAGTACTATGTTCACCGAGCAAAAAACTTGTATTTATGTCCCCCGTGAAAATTTATATTCACTAAATTTAAAATAAATGTGTACTCGCGGATTATTTAAAAACGGAAAAAGATACATAAATATAATACCTTTTCTGGGAAAACTAGGCGCTATACTAAAAATTAAATTAGGGTATTTTCATTTTGGACCTTTTAAAAAAGCTCCATAGCTCTTGAAAAAAGCGCAAGTTCGGTCATGAAATTTGGTGTGAGTATTCCCCCTTTTCCCCATAATCAGAGGGCCGTCCCTAACTATACTGCAAAAATCCAGAAGTACATGACTTTTGTCGGTCTTTGGCCATATTTTCGTTAATTTCTCTCCGGCTAAGAGATAAATATACAATTTTGTGTTTCACTAGCATCCTTGCAGATAAAATCAAACAAGCTGTTAATTGGAAATGTAAAGATTAAGATTATTAGCAGTGATTATAGTATCCCAGTAGGAAATTTCAAGAGACTTAATTGGAGAAAATCGTTGCACCCAGAAAAGAAATTACTTTTAAGTAAAATTACATAGGACGCATGAAATTTTGGCTATGATTTGGAACTTATGAAATAGCCTTTTTAGGACAATGATAGAAATATCATTGAAAATATGAAGTGAATATTCGATTATAACAATGAGATTGTTCATCGATGTAAGAATTTCATTAAATTTTATATAAAAGAAAAATTTTTTTTTATTTAATTTTTATATTTTTCTATTCATAAAAAATCTTATGCCGAAACTTGGATTCGAACTCGGCCGTCCGCCTGCGTGTCAGTCCGTTTACATTGCCATGAGACCAGATGTGGAATGTTGTCAACGTTTCTAAAATCTGAACTACTTGACACGCAGTGCAATACCAAATAAATTCTTTGAATTAAAAAAAAATCTTAGATTCAATGATGCGGCTTGCATTTTACTTAAAAAATGTTTATACATAGAGGATATGCAAAATAATCATATTTCCCATGAATTTTGTATCAGATTAAAACAATCTGATTTACTTCATTCTAAGTAATTTTTTGCATTACATTTTGCAACATGACTACATAATGTTTTTAATTCTATTACTACTGACATCATAATTTCAATGAAAGTGTATTTGACCCAATGGCATTTTGAATAAATTTATTATATTCAAACTTCATACGTGTAAAGTAATTTTCTGCTTATACTCCAATCAACGGGGAGATTTTACCTTGCAAAAATTGTCTCAAATGTCTCAAATTTTTGATATGTTATAAAGACAGGTGGGGTAAGTTAAAATCCAAGTTTGCGTTACTTTCACCACTGTACTCCCGCCGCTATCTTGAAAAAACTTCTTAAATCGGCTCTTTTATCAGTTTGCGGTCTTTATCTCCTTCCCAGTCCATTTGAGCACGAAATGTGCCAAGACAATCTTGTAGAGCAAAAATTTCCTATAAATTTCATCTGACAATTTTTACTATACAATCATAATTGGCAGAGTTATAGCGCAAAGAATATTCTAAAAATTCCAAAAATCATTACCAACAAATTTCAAAACATACTTGGAGAACTCTACACTAAAATGCAGAGGAGGGTATGAGTTATTGGTATTGGTATACAGTGCGTTTTTGTGAATTTGAAATTGGCATGATTTTTTATATTTTCTCTATTTTCTTGGCGCTATAACTCTGTTAATTTTGATTGTAGAGTACAACATCTTAGATTAAGTTTGTAGGAAATTTTGTCCTCTACGGCGGATTTTGTGCTCAAATGGACGTTACAGGTCAAAAACTGATAAAAGGGCCGATTTTAGATGGTTTTTTCAAGATAGCGGCGGGAGCACAGGGGGGAAAGGGACGCAAACTTGGATTTCAACTTACCCCACCTGTCTTTATAACATATAAACAATTTGAGACATCCCCAATTTTTGCACGCTAACCCTTATTATTTCGTCTCTATTGATTGGAGTATTATTAGAAGTAAAGTAAAACTTCATTGGTTTCATTACACGTTTTTGTCTGGGTGTGACAGTAGCTCTCTCTACGCATCATCAAGCTTGAACTTCTGCTAATTCAATAGACTCCGGACAATTTGGCGCCTATAGCAAGACACAGACAGCCCTGCGATAATCATAGGAGTATTCAATGCGTGAACTCAGAGATAATGCAGTCGAGATGCGGGGACGGGCACCTCTTACGAAACTTTGGCAGGATAGTAGTATGTAGTCTAATCAGCTACCTATAAGGATGTTAATGTTAATGTTAACGCTTCTTACGAATTATGCGGTTAATGTTTCTTACGAATTATGCGAATTGATTAGATTTTAATTGCTAAGAAGTTTCTTAGAAGAACTACTCTTGAACATTGTTGAGTTGATTTTGTTCACAGGACCGTGCTATATTATAAATTGTTTCTCATGGAAATAGCACAGTTGTTCCAATTTCAATTGTACTTTTTATCAGTTTGTTAAACATTTCCCAATGAACATCTGAAGAGAGAAGAAATGGGTCTTTTTAACTAGTTGGGAAATAGTTTGTGAAAAACGAGCCAAACCACCATATGCAGGAGTGAAATTTTAAAGATGGATTCTTAGAAGATAACTGCTTACAGGTGCTTACAGTGACTCACACTACTGACAGAATTTACTAAAACCTCTGAGAATGTTGAATGTACTTGCATTATTCAAATTGCAGTACAATATGATGCAACTGTTAACAATCTAGGATTTAGTAAATTTTGTCGATCGTCTGAAACTTGTTTTATGGGTGAAATAACAATATAAGATTATTGTTCATTGGCGGCAAAAGCAAAAAATACCGGCGTACAGAGGGCTGCGCCCGCAATACGAGGGTTTTTTAGAATTTTAATGCATAGTGAATATTTTTTGTACATATATTTTATAAGCAATAAATAAGTATTGTGCCCAACATTAATGAAATGCTTCCTATAAATCTATTTTTGGATTGGTCTAATTAAAGGTGGAACAGAATGAAAGGCGTTAGCCTTTCATTCTGGAACGCGTTTATATAAAACGCGTTTATATAAAAGTTTGTATAAAAGTACTCCAAAAAACAAACTCAGGCAAACGTAAGGGTGGCTTGGCTTTATATATGAACTGAATTATTAGCTGTAAATCTACTGTTGCTGTTTTTTAATCAAGGAAAAGCAACCTTATATAAAATGATTCCATTGTGTTCCCTGTCATAAGAGCCAACGCAAGCTTTCCTATGAGTATTGAACAAGTATACTTTCGCAGCTATTCAGGGACACGCTGTTAACTTGGTTCTACTAACTTCAAAATTTTTTGTGGCAAACACTATTACCATTCTATGCATTTCCACCAAATTTCATGTTCATTGTTTCATCAAGTTAAAAGATATACATTGAAGAAATGCTTAAGAGGCTTGCATTGTGAAAGGCCCTTACTTAATACTTATTTGGCTATATTTCCGGTTTGGATACAGGTGTTCGAATGAAAATTCGTAGACATATTCTATATGTAATTTTCTAAAAACCCTTAGCAGCATTTTCATATTTGGAAACCTAAGAGGGGCTACACACGAACAAATTGAAATTTTACAAATTTACTGTTATTTACTTTTCCTTTGCAAAAGTCAACAGTCTTAATATTTAACGTATATAAGGCCCTATTGGCCAATCTTTGTGCAAAGTTTCATATCGATCCCTATAACGGTTTAGAAAAACGGAGCTCGAAAAGGAAGTTTAACTTTAAACGCCAATAACTTTTTTACCGTTACTCGAAACTGGAAAATTTAAACTGATATGAGGTGTACTCCTTTAGATCTTTGATTTGAATACCCATACGTCAATCTCCGATAAAAACTAAAAAAGTCGACTTTTTTCAAACGTTCGGGACACCCTGTTGTCTTCTTCCTACCAACTTCTAAGGTATATGTGCCAAAGACTGTAACCATTCTACACATTCCTTCCAAATTTCATGACAATCGGTTGAGCCGTTCGGGAGTTATTTAGTGAACAGACGGACAGACGGACAGACGGATGGACGGACAAAATCGATTTCATAAGGGTTTTTTGAAAAAAATTTTCTAAAAAACCCTAAAAATGAACTTTATTTCGTCATTTTGCACATTGGTACCAAGAAAACATCAGATTTATACTGTTATTGCAAATTTAAGTACATATTATTCGTATGAAAAGACCTTTTCTCTCACTAGAAGGAAACAACTCAGCGTGAAGCGGAAAACTGTATTAAGCTTCTAAGCGTCTAATAAGAATATAATTAGGTGGCCAGTTGCGAGGGAAATCGTTGAATTGTAAAACGACGATTATTGTACCACTTTATCCTACAGCATGACACGGTTCGCGATTTTTTTTCGCCGACAATATGATGCCTGTAGTGTTTACGAGAAATCACAGCTCTTCCATCCATATTTTATCACTAACACTTCTTATTAAATTCATCGAGCAACAAACACTTTGCATTTACATATATGGCACGCACATTTGCACACACACAGATTTTTAGATATTCATTTATTACTATAGTGTAGTGGCAAAAATTAACAAGTAAACTGATTGATCACGTCACACACTTCGTTGCTCTTTTGGTTCAGAATGAATTCGCAATTCTGATAGATTAGATATCGGCACAATGTACTTACGAGCCCGTTCTCCATCAATTGAATGTGCAATACATTAAAAATACTATAAGAATTAATATATCCACTATACACAATATTCATTTCCATTATGTTATTCTTTATTTTATTATTATGATACTCGCATATTATTCCAACAATTAGTTTCCATATATGGTAAGTTGTGGTTGACGCATTTTTAAGTCGATCCAATTTAGGAGAAACTGATAATCACGTCCTCCAAGAAGGAACACACATGAAGGTATTGGAATGAAAAGCACTGTTCAGTCATTGTTGAAAACCGGGCGGTGTTTGAAGATCTTTTATTGAGTGATTTACAATCTCCCTTCTAGCTAATTTGCGAGACATGAAAATTAATCGGTCACGAGCTAACACAATATTGGCAACTGCTATTTTTTTGTAGTGCACTTCGATGTATCAATTCGCAACTATGTTTATTATACAAATAAACTGCAACCGCTTCATATCAATTTTATGAATTAGAACGATTTTTATAAGTGCTACCCTTCTTATTTTTTCTCAACTGAATACGATCAATTTTTTGAATTGTTCCGATTCATTCTCACTAACAACTTAAATTACACTCACGTATGACACTAAAGAAATCGTTCAAGTGCATTTTTTCTCGCGTACACGTTCAATTGGTGGTTAGACGATCGACGGATCTGCTACGCTGGCCGGAATATAGTTCAAACCGTCATTGGTAAGACGAATGAGAGAAATGAGTTAAGAATGGACAAGGTGGAAAAAATAATGGTATAGTACTACTCAGTGACAAGAAAAACATCCATTGTAACATGGTTTTTCCGAATAAGCGCTTTTCAGAAAGTATATCTCACTCGGTGGAAAGAAATAGCTATAGTGAACGACGATTTTAGATACGTAACTATTAAGCGGGTAACCTATCTGGTGTTTGTAGCATCCGCAATCTGCAGTACCTAAGAAGTTGTTTTAATATTCGAAAGTAGTGTAAAGTGATGCGAAAAATTTTGAAGACAAACGAATTCCGAACAATTCAGTAAATTGATTGATTTAAAGAGATTAGCTAACAAAAATGGAGATTACATTTGACAGAACTTCACAAGAAAATACTACTTATATACATATTTCCAAAATCAAAATGATAAGAGATTTTGTTTCTACTCTTTTGAACTCGCTCTAATGCAGAAAATTGCATATAAGTTCTATAAGTTTGTAACTAAAATATATAATTATTTTTTGTTAGTCTCCATGGAATTCTGAACGATATTTTATTTAATAATTTCACTGATTAAGCGGGTCATCAACTAACTTGTTTGTTTAGTACTACATAGTATATATGTATACATAATTACCTACATACATTTTAACTATTAATACACAAAATTAGTATCAGTCAAATAGTCCGATCTTACCATTAACAAATGTTAAAACCTTTTACTAAGCCTTCATCTTACGGTGAATCCTTCATCAGTGCATTTCGTTATCGGAATCAAGGTGTTAGTTTGATTCAACTTGCGGCTTGCGAAAGTCGTTATATTTTCCTTGTTATAATACTTATTTGCATTACTTTATCATTCAAAACCACTTACAGTATTTCCCTTATATACTACCATCATTTCCGAAAAAGCAGAAAAGAGAATAATTTCAGAAAAGATCTCATGCTCAAAGACGTTCCACTTAGAAAAGCAACACCTGTTGTGTATAAGTTCAATTCAAAGCAACAACAGTAGGAGTAACACAGTAACAACTACAATACATACTTAAAATGCCGGTCGGAAACAGTGAAGCGCGAATAAAAGATATGTACTTATGAGAAAACATATTATTGCTAGGATCGTTGCGTTGATTGTTAATGGTTGGGAGTCGTCGTCGTTTGGCGTCACACTCTACTGAACAAAAAGACGTTAAAAGAGCCTTTGATGCACGAAAAATAAGTTACGCTGGTGGTTTTATGTTAATAGCGATAGCCAGCATATTCATGTTCCTTGGCTGGGGAAACACCAGTGTAGTGATAGTAAGGCAAACTGCACATGCACCATATGCAGTTTACACACATTGAAATTTATTGTGCAGTACCTACTCGTATAACGAATATGCGAATTAAACATATGTTTATGATAATTTAATGGAAATTTGTGCTAACAATTGGTACAATATGGGAAAAAGTTAGAAATAAATTGATAATGCTATCGCTATAAATTTAACGAATATTGCATTTATTCGGTTTAATGAAATTAACGTCGCAGTTATCGTCGAAAATATATTAGAAAGTTTTAGCATATCGTTTGAAATAAAACGACATAATTTGACATTCCATATAAAAATTCGCTTGCTTACCGTATATAAAACAGTAGTGCTTTTCGACTTACTGGATCATTTCCAGATTTATTGGAAATCCCATACAAAATGATGATCCTGGAAATTGATCCAGGGTATGACTTGGATCATCTGCCAAACTAATCCCCCAGATGTCTCCGCGAACAATTTCCCTGAAATTTCCCGTATGTCACTTTGTTATTCAGTATTTTTGGTTTGTAAACTTAATTCAGAGTTAAAAGTTTTAATATTTCTCGAGACTTTTCCTTTTAATTGTATCTCGCACGGTGCATGATTACAAATGCAATTTATAATTCAGAATATCGCGTTGGGGACTGATGATACGTAAGTCAGCTGTTACCGAAGTGGGAAATTTCGATCCGATTTCATTCGACTTGGACAGGATCAATGTCCGTGTAAGTAGAAAAGCACTAATAATCATATAATTTAGCATGTCCTAAGTTAGCTGTAAAATCACGACAAATTATTTCGCCAATTTCGACTGTTTCCAGAGCATCAAATATACGGAAATACACCCATGCCTACTTGGGACATGCAAAATTGAGATACATACATATACGCTTACGTACCGTATGCGAATTATTATATGGAATGTCAAATTATGTCGATTTATTTCAAACGATATGCTAAAACTCTCTATTAATTACAAGCAAGCTCCCATCTTGAGCTCGCTCCGCTCTCAAATTTACAAAACGAATTGTAAATTTGAAAGATGTGTACTTAATTCGATATTCAAAGGGGAAGGAGGTGTAGACCAATCCGCTAGAATCAGTTGACTGAAAGCTGGCAATTCGTTATCTTACTTGTCCAATGTATAGAGAATATGGTAAACGCAAAAATCATATCCGCAAAGATTCAGGCAGAGTATCCTCTTGTCTGGGGAATCGGGCTGTCAAGAGCTAATGACACTAACCAGTAATACATATGTGTATTACAAAAAAATGATGATCCGATATTTAAGGTTTTCTTTAAATCAAAAAATTTCTGTCACAGGGACTTGTATATTCTGAGACACGTGATCATGATTCCATTGATTTATTGCAAGAAAATACTTAGATGTCACACACTTTACGCTGGTAACTAAACGAAATTGATGAATCCCGATCCGTCGCTATCATCCACCTCTTGATCTATTTTTTCGAATCACAATTGGGTACATGCCTAGGGGAGATAAGAACAGCTGAGTATATAGACGAGTTACCTTAAAGCCGGAATACTAGGCCAGCTGCATGTAATCGAGGGTAAAAACAAACACGTAGAGGTGTGATTTATTGTTAAAAGCTGACCATGGTCTTTCTCTGTAGTTATTCTTAAAATTTGGCTGTTGGATCTTTTTATACCCTTCGCTCATAGAGTGAAAGGGTATATTAACTTTGTCATCAAGTTTGTAACGCATTAAAGGAAGCATCTTCGACCATATAAAAAGTGTACATATATGATCAGATCAGCATGACTTGGGGAGTCGATTGGGCATTGTCCGTCTGTCTAACTGTCCGTCTGTTGAGACGCATTTTACTCGGCCAATTTAAAAGCTATGAAGCTGAAATTTTGCACAAATGCTTCTTTTTGTTGCAGGCAGTTTGTATGTTTGAACACAAATGCGTAGAAAATATAAAATTTTAGATGTTGAACAAAAGTCTAAAAAAATTACTAAAACTTGTCAACAAATCGGTGACTTATATATATATAAGCTCATTTACAAAAAATAAAACTAGTCCCGTCTTAGGAAACACCACTCCTTTTCTTTTTAAATTTGTTTTATACAGGCGAAGAAAACATCGACACAAGTGGAAGTTTTTAACATCAGAAACAAATTTTTATCTATTTTTTTCCACCTTCCTGTCCGAACTTCATTTATGTCAGCCTATTGTAAGACCGGTGCTACAATGTTCTGATCAGCTGTCCAAAATTTAGCGGAAATGAATTTAAAAAGTGTGGATACTGATGGACAAACCAAATTTTGTTGATTTGATTTTTTAACTGTCTATAAAGTTTCTAAATTTGTTTGAAGAATATTTTCAAAAGATGGCATTTCTAAACGATATAATGAAGAGGTCGTTAGCAACTCTGGTTTATTGCTATATTTTAATAGAAATACTCTATGATAAAAATATAGTCGCTTTTGAATTTTTTATCCTGCGGCCCGCTTAAACTTAAAGACAGTGATATTTGGCCCGGAACATGTTTTGAGTTTGAAACCCCTGGTAGTGTATATTTCCCCAGGTAGTTAAACGGAGTTTAAAATGAAACTACAGTTAACTAAATGACGAGTTAAACCATGATTGTACATCTGGCATTAAATCAATTCAGATTCCAATTTGTACAATAAAGCATATGGAGCAACACAAGGGGTTAAGACAGTGTTGTCAAATTTAGCTGCTTACATCGGCCAGAGACAAATTGCCTAATGCCGGCCCAGACTGTCCGGGGCTGCCAAACCGCGCGGTACAAGATCAAAGTTGTGGATAACAAACGCATGGGAGGGATAGATACGATGGGGGTAACCAACAAATAACGTTTGTTGAATTCCCTCATTGCCTATACATACCCACACTATGCATCAGGACTAGAGTAAAGAAAACTTTTCAAGTAGCCCGCCCTAGAATGGTTCCAAGATTTTCCCGGGAAATACTCATCTAATCGGCGTGGTAGAAACAAAACAGTAAAGTAATTTTCAGTAGCTAATTTGAGGCCAATACTGAAAACAATTTTGTTGGTATGTCTGCCTCAGAATTATACCATGTTTCTCGGGAAAAACGCGTTGCTGATTCCAAATTTGAGATCAGAAACAATAAAAAATTGAGATCGCCCACCCCACAATGTTACCCCGATTTTCAGGGGGAAAAATACTTGTCGAATGGACGCGGCAGAAATACTGAGGTAATTTTGTGTCGCTGATTCCAAATTTCAGATCAAAAACAGGGGTTACCAACCCAAGAGGTTCCTCTCTACGTTCCATGCATACTTCAAAAGCCTTACCTATTCATCCATCGATACCAATAATTCATTCTTAACTCTTTCTGGTGTGGCACAAACGAGTTGTACTGGATTGCATTTTTCCACAAATGTTACCTCTTTCACTCATCCACCGACACTTATACAACAGTTCATTCGAAACTTAAATGTTCCATCCGTCAATACGATTCCAAATCTAAAAATTTGGACACCGAGTTGCACTACTCTGCAACTTGTTGGGATGAAATGACATTTGGCATCAAATATTCGCGGCCGAAAAAAATGCTACAAAACTGGCGTATATTCTCGTTGGTGTGAAGTGTGAACATCTTCATACAACGCAATATGTTACAATTTTGATGCAGGGTCGCGTTTGGATAATGTAACGATTCGATGGTCGGTCACTGGTGAAGACTTTTTTAGGTGCCCCACGAGTTCCAAGAGTTTTTTTCTGGTTTCAGGACATTGGTTACGAAATGTTCGGACGTTCCCAAAGAAGTGGCAATAAATTTGTAACTTCTTCCTTCATCTCGGAGCTGACGAACAAGCCTTCTCCTCCTCTAGACTGCAGTGACGTCCTCGACCCATCTAATGTTAGTTTCGGTTTTTAAATTGCATTAGAGTATGGTTATAATGCCTTCATTTGATTTATTTTTCTCAATATCTCACCTTCTACAACCGAATAATTCTTAAAATGGATATTCTGTATAAAGAAAACAATGCACACCTATTTTTTTGTCCAACTCAATTTGAAGATTGAGCAAATGAAGGAGCCGTTACCGTGTGTTGTCATACACACGGTTTCCGCGTGAAGATTCCTCAGTTTCATTCAAAACATAGTGCTACTAGATTTCCAAATTGATATTTTTCATAGTAAAGAATATTGTTGCTGTTTTTACTACTTTTTTCGAATTTTTTAGTTCACACCTATTATTTTGACCAGCAGTGTACAGGTGTAACGTGTCATACTCGACATCAAACCACGCTACAAAAAAAAAAAAAATTAAAAATCTGTTAAATATATTGTTATATATTTCTCGTCTATTCTAGACGTTCCAGTGGGTTCGATAGATTTTCGCGTACACGACAATGAATAGCACTCGCTTTACTGTAACACTATTTATTACAACCACACGGATATACACGGTTTACAATTTCTACTAATTACTTCACTAATTATTGACTCGACATTATTTATTCACGGCTAAAACTAGACTGACTCACTGACTCTAGTCGACGCCCTTATATACCCATTTTCGATGTTCTGGAAACTTCGGCCAGTGAGTTGTCTCGCTAGTGATACTAGCGCCATCTGGTGTCAGTAGGGAATACAATTTGGGTTGGCGTAGCGCCATCTGTTGCCAATTTGGGTTGACGTATCCTAGACACCCAACATTACCCCCTCCTTAAACCTGTTCGTCCCGAACAGAACACGCTTCGGTCTCTTCCGTATCGTTGCCTCGATAGGGTGCCAATCGATCCACATGTATGATCTTCATTTTCGCTCTCGGCTTCCGATGCTCTCGAATACGATATACGACATCATTAAGACGGTTGATAACTTCGTACGGTCCTTCCCAATTCTGCTGAAGCTTCGGACATACTCCTTTTCTGCGACGGGGGTTGTATAACCAAACGAGATCTCCTTCGTTGAACCCGGCAGTGTTAGCCCTTAAGTCGTATCTCGTTTTCATACGATCCGCATTCAATCGTAATCGTGTTCGCACCAACTTATGCACATTATCCAAACGTTGCTTTAAGTCGTACACATACTGAGGAACTGATGTCGACTGTTCCGCTGGCGTAATTCCGAATTTTACATCCGCAGGTAGCCGTATTGTCCTTCCAAACAGAACTTTTGATGGGGTTTCTCCTGTTGATGTGTGCTCAGCCGCACGGTATGCCATCAAGAATAGCTGTAGGTGTTGATCCCATGTTCGCGGATTGTTCGACACAACTTTGGCTAAGTGCTCGTTCAATGTCTTGTTGAAACGTTCGACCATTCCATCGGACTGAGGGTGTAGAGGCGTAGTCCTAGTTTTCCGTATTCCCAATAGCCGGCACATCTCGCTGAACACTCCAGATTCGAAGTTTCGCCCTTGATCAGAATGTAGCTCACAAGGTACACCATATCGACAAACCCAATTTTCGACGAGCTGATCCGCCACCGTGGTCGCTTCCTGATTGGGTATTGCGTATACTTCCGTCCACTTACTAAAATAATCAGCCACTACCAATGTGTACCGGTTTCCGCGATGTGTTTCTGGAAATGGTCCCGCAATATCCACAGCGACTCTTTCAAACGGCGCACCGACGACGTATGTCTTCATAGCTCCTTTCAGTTTTCGCGCTGGTCCTTTAACCGCTGCACAACTCGTACACCTGCGGCACCACTCTTCAACGTCACTTCGAGCATGAACCCAGTAGAATCGGTCACGCACTTTCGCCAAGGTTTTGTTGACGCCAAGATGCCCTCCCGATGTTCCTTCGTGCATCTCTCGCAGCACTTCGTCGACCTTGCTCCGCGGAAGTATCAGCTGCATTATACATGACGTTCCGTCTGCTGATTCCCATTTCCGTTTTAACATGCCATCCTCAACTTGAAGAGAATTCCACTGTGCCCAATAACTTTTTGTGGTTGACCCAAAGGTTGACACCTCGTTCCAACTGGGCCTTTCTCCGGACTCTTTCCACACGAGAATCGAACCGATATCCTCGTCGTTCAGCTGGGATTTGCGTATTTCCTCCGGACTCCATTCTTCCATAGGCAACAATGTCAGCTTTCGCGTATTTTCGGCTTCCTTTTCTTCCACTCGAGCGCAGTGTTTGCATCCAAGGGGGCATGGACGGCGTGAGAGAGCATCAGCATTACTGTGCACTTTTCCACTTCTATGGACCGTATCGAATTCGTATGTCTGCAACCGTTCGATCCATCTAGCGACTTGACCTTCCGGATTTTTGAAGTTTAAAAGCCATCTCAACGCAGCATGATCCGTTCGCAGTATAAATTTCTGACCGAGAAGGTATTTGTGGAAGTGTTTCGTCGCCTCGATAACTGCTAGCAGCTCTCTTCTTGTCACGCAATAGTTTCGCTCACTTTTCGACAACACGCGACTAAAATAGGACACCACTTTCTCTTCGCCGTCAACACTTTGCGATAGTACCGCACCAATTCCGGTGTTGCTCGCGTCCGTGTCAAGAATAAATGGGACTCCAGCTTTCGGATACGCCAACACGGCTGCTTGACAAAGTTCTGCCTTTAATGCCTCAAATGCGTTTTGGCATTCTTGACTCCATATGAACGGACGATTCTTTTCAACCAAAGAGTGAAGGCACTTTGCAATTTTCGCGAAATCCTTGACAAATCGCCGATAATAGGTGGCCAAACCCAGAAAACTGCGCAGCTGATGTTTATCTTTCGGGACTGGCCATTGCCTCACTGCTTCCGTTTTGTCTGGATCTGTTCGTATTCCTTCAGCAGAGACAATGTGTCCCAATAAGCTTCAAGTTGGATGCACGTAGCCTCGCTAAGACCTCCTTCAGATTGCGCAGGTGTTCTTCGAAGTTCTTTCCGATCACAATTATATCGTCCAGATATACGAGGCATGTCTTCCAGCTTAATCCACGCAGCACATACTCCATCAGACGCTCGAATGTAGCCGGCGCGTTGCACAATCCAAACGGCATCACTACAAATTGCCACAACCCGGATCCAATAGAAAATGCCGTTTTCTCTCGATCGTTCTTTTCGATTTCCACTTGCCAATAACCACTTTTCAGATCCAATGTCGAAAACCATTACGCTTCTGCCAATGTGTCCATGATGTCGTCGATCCGGGGTAGTGGATAACTGTCCTTTTTCGTCACGCTGTTGAGCTGCCTGTAGTCAACACAAAATCGTGTGCTGCCGTCTTTCTTCTTAACAAGTACTACAGGCGATGTCCACGGACTATTTGACGGTTCGATGACACCTTGTTTTTCCATCTCTTGGATCATTTTATGTGCTTCATCGCGTTTGGCCAGCGGTAGTCGCCTGGGAGCCTGTCTGATGGGTTGAGCGCCTTGGGTATCAATACGGTGCGTAACCTTATTAGTTCGGCCTTGATCTTCGTCGTTCGTCGAGAAAACGTCTTCGTCTCGTTGATCAATTTCATAGCGAGCAATCATTGTTCGGGTGACAAGGTGTTGTTCTTTATAATTGTATCGGCACGAATTCCTCGTTTTCTGATTTCACGGGGCTTAGATTCGTCCGGGACATCTATTGCTGTTACTGACAAAACTGGTTGACAGTTTCCTAATATCGTCCCTTCTTTCACCTTAACATCGCGTTCCGACACATTCATAATTCTTATCGGCACATGCTGCTCCTCATCAATCCTCACCAAACTTCGCGCTACCATCAAGTTCTTGAGCGCTGGTAACTTCGTTGGCTCCACTACATAGAAATTATGGCCTCCAGGACTCCCGTCCAGTCTCGCTCGCATTACGCATTCCGAACTCTTCGGTATTTCCATATCCTCCAATACTCGGAGGGCCGGCGTTTCCATTCGTGGTACTTGTGCGGCAATCTCGATGTTGCGCCATCTCAGTGTCCTTCGTCCCAAGTCCAACATGAATCCGTTTGTGTTCAGGAAGTCCATTCCCAGGATGCATTCGTCGGTGATATCGGCAACTAAAAACTTGTGGCTGAACGTAACATCTCCAAGTCGTATTCGTTTGTTAACCTCGCCATGCACACCCATTTCTCCTCCGGTCGCTGTTCGAAGCACGAATTTTCTGTCGTTCACAAGCTTCATTCCTTTCACGATGTCCGGTCTTAAAATTGATTTTGTTGCGCCAGTATCGATGGTGATGATACACTGCTTGTCTCCAATCCAGCCGACTAGACATAGATCGTTTTCGCCTCGGTGTACGCGTGAAACAGAGATGGTAGTTCTGGGGGCACCATTTCCACAAGGCAACCTCTGCCCCTTGAGATTGGCTTTTACATGTTTCCCGCCTCCCTGGCAGCGGGGGCGGTTTGATTCGCGCTTTGCAGACTCGCTTGTCTTGCTTGTTGAGCACACCTTTTGCAGAATGTTTGTGTCTTCCTCGGCTGTTGACAATTCCTTCGCACATGGCCCTGTTCACCGCAGTTCCAGCATCGAATTGAACTGTTGGTATCTTGCCTTGATGCATCCATACGCTGGCAGACACAATCCTCCACTACCTCTCGAACTCGCACACAATTACGGGCAGCTTGCTTCGCAGCTTCAAATGTCAGGCTGTATGCAAGTGCATCCTTGATCGTCCGCTTGTCAGCTAGCCGTAACGCCTGTTGTAGTTCACGATCCAGGAGAGCTGTAGCGAACACATCGACTGCTGTTTCGTTTCGATGTTCTGGCTCCGAGGTCGGGTATGACAAAAGAGCCAGCCGTTCAATATCTTGCGCCAATTGCTGAAGAGTTTCTCCTGGTTTCTGTGTCGGGTTACGAAGCTGTGATCGATAAATTTGCTTCATGTGCTCGTCACCGTATCGCCCATCCAACGCCTTTACAAGCTCCACATAAGATGTCTGCAGTGGAGCAGGAATCGATTGCAGGATTTCAGCAGCAGGTCCTCTCAATGCTAGAACAAGAGCCGTGGCGCGCTCACTGTCCGACCAACCATTTACCACCGCAGCAGCCTCAAATTGTGTCTTGTAGATGTTCCAAGACATTTGTCCATCGAAAGTAGGCGCTTTGAGACTTTTAATATTCGAGCTAGTTTTAAATATTTCACTTGTTCTCGATGTTTCTAGGTATTCGACTTCTGGAAGTCTTCAACTACTACTGCACTCTGCGGGTGTTGGTTGATATTCGCTGTTTTCAAACGTTCCAGATCGTTCTTTAACATCTGGACTTCTTCCGCCACCGACTTGATTTTCTCGGAATTTTCTCTCGATTTCTCATCGATTATCTCCAGCACTTACGTTTTCGTTTGTTCGAGGCTGTTCTTTAAATGGCTGAACGCTTCCTCCTGCTTGGTTGCTATTGACCTTTCCGAAGCCGCAATTTGTTCTTTCAGTTCGCTCATTGCCTCTTCGGACCTGGCTGATCGTTCATTCTGCTCCTTCAGTTCGGACTTAATCGATTGCTCCATCTTGGCGGATTGTTCACTTTGTTCTGCTGCTCGCTGGTTCAGCTCCGCCATAGCTCTCAACAGCTGCATCATTGGGTCTGTGGCTTCTTCTGCACTTGGCTCACTATGGTCTTGCTCTTCCCGAAACTCTACCGCATCGGGATCCTGTCCTTCATCCCTCAGTGCATCCATCAACCGAGCGAGTAACGCGCTTTTGTTTCCCGAAGTCGACAAATTCCGTTTCGCCAGCTCACGCTTCAATTCAGCCGTTGTTAGTTGCGAGATATTACGCGGCATTTTGTTTCCCGACTAAAAAATTGTCCACAGTTCACTTTTACCGGAATCGAACTTTCTAGAATGTTTTCGAATTCTACACTTTACGGCACTAATTCACTTTCGAGAAGTTTTTCTGTCCACAATAGTCCGACCCGAAGTTCGTAAGTTCACTTTCCAGAACTTTCCGTTACGAACTTTCCCGAAAATTCTCGTCCAGTTCTCGAATGTTCACTAACACATGCAATTTCACGTTTACCGGATCTCGTCACACTAGTCCGACACGATTGCGTTCGCTTCCTAGAATTTTCTGTCGCGAACTTTCCCGAAAATTCTCGTATAATTCTCGAATATTTTCGAATGTACTCGACACACAGTTTCCCCGCAATAGATCTGTCCACACTAGTTCAACACGACCGCGTAAGTTCACAATTCAGAACTTTCCACACGAACTTTCTCGATAATTCTCGTCGAGTTCTTGAATATTCACGAATTCACTCGACACTCGCAGTTTCACGTTGTATATTCCGCGCACGAGTCACACTACACCGTACTTGAAAATCCCACTTCTGACACCAATTGTTATATATTTCTCGTCTATTCTAGACGTTCCAGTGGGTTCGATAGATTTTCGCGTACACGACAATGAATAACACTCGCTTTACTGTAACACTATTTATTACAACCACACGGATATACACGGTTTACAATTTCTACTAATTACTTCACTAATTATTGACTCGACATTATTTATTCACGGCTAAAACTAGACTGACTCACTGACTCTAGTCGACGCCCTTATATACCCATTTTCGATTTTTTCGGAAACTTCGGCCAGTGAGTTGTCTCGCTAGTGATACTAGCGCCATCTGGTGTCAGTAGGGAATACAATTTTGGTTGGCGTAGCGCCATCTGTTGCCAATTTGGGTTGACGTATCCTAGACACCCAACAATATTAATTTTTTGACACACATTGACACTAGGAGTGTGTAACTTTGTAGTTTCTTTATTTTCGGTAATAACGATTCGCCCAACTGGGCATCTTCAGGTCTATTAAAGTTGCTAAGTACAAGAAAAAAAATAATATTTTTGTTTGCCTTTCTGTGTTCCGTTCCGCGCTTTTTTTATCGTGACAATTTTGACAATAACCTTGGTCATAAGAAAAAAACAAAACAAAATTTTTCTTGTAATTAACAACTTAAATGGATCTGAAGATAGAGCGAAACGTTGTGACTAAAAATAGAGACTACCAAATTACAAGCAGTTTGTATGTGTGAATGAGAAAAATACAAAATCAAAAAGACAATCGATACTAGTGATAAGATATAGTGATATTTTTACAGTTATATGCAATCAAAAGAAAGTTGAAATTCGATTAATTGCTTGCTGAGTGATGTCATAGTAAAAGAAAAACTAACCTTTTTTTTTAAATGCGTCCTTCTTTGTAGAACCGAGATATATATCTTTTTATTTTTTGGAAAGACAGTAGAGCGCCGATTATCCGAACACTCGATTAACCGAAGCGGGCACTCAGCTTTTTTCATATTAAATGAATCGAATCAAATGAAAAAATCGGCATGTTCTGCTATCCGCTTTAATAGGGGGAACTTTTGTGTTTCCGATATTTTCCGCTATATGTCCGCTATATGGCGGACGGTAAGATAAGTGTCGCTAGTGTCGATAACAAGAACAAGAAAATTCTTCTTGCGAAGCTGATAGCGTAATGTTCCAAAAAATCAAGTGTCTGAAGCAACCTCTTATCATCAGCACTAAATAGCTTCGATTTTCTTGTCTTTATTCAGTGCTAGTCGTTTGGCACATTTCCAGGTTCTCGCTTATACAAACTTTTAGGCAATCCTCGAATTTTTCTATGGAAACTCGACCGAACTTTCGGTTATCTGAACCACCCCTTGTCGACATTAGTTCGGATAATCTATCGTACTGTCGGGCGAATTGATGTGAAAAGTGGGTGGAAGTTATCGAAAACGACTCCAAAAAAATAGTAATGAAAATGATGCTTTCTGGGAATAAAATTTCTCACAGGAATGCTTTTATGTGCTAAGTGTTTATGCGATTCCTTATCTCATTTCATATGAATTTCTTTTGGGGTTCAATAATTATTGAGTGTACGTGCGCTCCTGTGATTAAACAACATTTTTAGTCTTGCGCATCTTCCGGAAATCAAATTAGGATATATCGCATAGCATCGCTTCACTTTAAAATGAGTTAGGGATCATGAAAGTGGACCCAATTAGAATCCTTAATTCTGGTGAATTAAATTTTCCATCGGAAAATTAGCGCATAATTAGTCAACGAATTTCTATTTAAGAAGAATTTAATTATCACATTACTGAGCCAATTGTCCCTGCCTCTTGTAGGTAAAATTTGGGCGACTTTCACTAAGCATGTTAGGTTTTTAAATGCAGAACCTCGTATAAATTATGGGGTCATGTCTTACAACATTTTATTTATCCCCTTTTCAATTAATTTGTATAGTTTCTATGGTTTCCTTTCCACTAAATCCATTTTGATATTGCATTTTTCTTTTCGGATTTTTACAGCTTTTTTATTTGAGTGGTAGCCAAAAAGCCGCCCCTAAAATTTTGCGCGCCAGGCGACCGCCTGGCTTGCCCTCCCCCCATTGGAGCGGGCGCTGCATCTCTGAAATCCCTCATTTCTTGTACAATTGTCCCATATCGTCGAGGTGTGTATTCAAACATACCATCGACTTCCCTCGTCATACTAATTATTTGTATAATATGTATATATGTATTTTAAATAGTCGGAGATGCTTCCTTCAACGCGGTACAAAGTTCTTGACAAAGTTAATAAATGTTTTATTAACAAACAATTCTATTCACTTTAATAAGGGCCACAATGAACAAATTGTATGGTTAAACTTATTTATTGACCATAATACATATGTGTACACACTTTATGTATTCGGAGATGATAGTTTTTCTTAACGAATGGTTCTTGAAATGATCGTGGCTCCGGACCCGAAGGTTCACTGCATGAGCTCTGTCGGGTGTATTATTGGTTCTGCAAATCCTCTTAGAATCCCTAACATCTGCAATCACTGAATGCATTCTTTTGGGCTGGGTATTGTGACACAATTTCAGTCAATGGATACCAAATTAATAATATGCGTGTATTCACTATAATAATTATTATTATTATACCATTGGTTTTACACAAGTAAAGGAATAAACTTATTCTCAGTGTTTTATTAAATGCACAAACATTTATCTTCTCACGGACGTGGTGAAATTGAGCAAAAGTCTTATTGTTATTATTTTTATATGGTAAGTCGCAAGTGCAATGAGAACTAACATTTCTGACACTTTTTTTAACATACTCGTAACAATGGCGTACTTATGTGGCGTAGGGTCGTTCTGATACTATAAAAGTATCGATACCGCTCAAATGAGTAGAACTCAAAACCAACCACTTATATTAGTACCTCAAAAGTATCTATACATATATATATGAGTATATGCCTGTTTACAATATGGATAACAAGTACTCTTCAGGAGGTATTTACAAATAAAATTTGACCAATGACGCAATAATGTTGTCCCACTAGTGTGATAGCAAAATAAACATAGTCAAACATACGACCTTAGTGTAATGGCAAACATAAATAAATAACAGGCGCGACAATCCAACATTGGATTAAGGCCGCAGGATGTGTTAGTGACATCCTATTTCCAAGATCTTATCTGCATTTTTGTTGAGGTAATGAGATCAGCATCACGCTCAGCAGTGTTATTTATCCCCACAAATGGGTACTCGTTTAACTCGTTTAACATCTGAGTGAGATCATAGTCCGTCACAAGCTCGTGAGTTCGAAAAACACCATGGAACACGGTGAGATTCGAACTCATGATCCTGTGCACTGAAGGTGCGCGCACTAACCGCTAGACCAGCCAGACTACTATGGCAAACATAGCTGTGGTCAAATTTATTTTACAGTTTTTGGTCATACGGTTATTCGGAAATTACCAATTTTTTGTGGCCCATGGTGGTCAAAGGAAATAATTCGTTTGGGTGCATTTAATGATCTACATAAAAAATAACGATATTTTATACTGTTTGCGAACTGCGAAAATTAACAATTTATATTAATCGAAAGACATCGAAGAAAATATTTTCGATAGTAAATTTGGAAATATGTAGCTTCAAGTGGAACAATTTGAGTCTACATGCTCTGGTTTGGAATTTCGAAAAACGCACGTCGCTCGAGCACCACCTCCACCTTTTATATTTCTAATAGTTTCTTTTTTTCTCGAAAACTTGGAACCTCTTGTCCATGATATATTTTCAATTACCCTTAATTGGTTGTAAGTAAGTTAATTAATTAGGTTTCCAGAATAAACAAATAACACATCCCCAACGAAAAAATGTTAAACAATTTGAAAGAAGAATGGAAAATATTGATTTCGTAAATTGAGCTTTACCTTTAGTTTACTAAACTAAAAGTAATCATTGTAGTTCACATAGACAGTGAGCCGATCTGCAGTGATCTCTTATTTTAGCATTTTAAGTTAAAACAAAATAAATGCGGCTCCCAGCACGTTTCGGGCACAATTTTATTGATCGACGTCTGTTCCCGTGCTACAATTACTTTGCTGAGGACAGTAGCTTGTTTTTTTTAGTCGAACGGACTCTAAAATCGCAATAAAATTATGACTTGGAACACATATAAAATTTGTGAAAAGCGACCAAATATCGCATTTTTATTAGACTATAAGTGTGATAGGTCAATTGGCCTTGGTCAAACAAATGACCCAAAACGCAAATGACTACGTCTCCGGCCAAACAAATTGGTCATTTGTTTGTCCCATAGTGTAATAGATCTTGAAAAACACTTTTGGTCATTGCAAAAGTGGAAAAAAATTCGTTTGACCCACTGTATTTGATAGTGTAATATGACCCTTTAAGTTACTTGAATCAAATCGTTTCGATACCATATAGATTCGAAAGAAAAATATCGATGCCAAAAGTTCTTAGTATCATAAGAAAAATAATTATATGTACTTTACTTGTATTTACTAGTATCAGAACGTACCTACATGTGGGATTATGAAAGCCGCGTTCGTACCTACTTAATTATCTTCATTTTGTTAAGTTGTGCTGAAATATAATTATTACTCGTACAACCGTTAATACGTAAAGTCAGAGGTGTCTGCAGAAAAACTTGATGGCAATAAACTTTGTTCTTTACGCAACAAAACAAAAAGTCTGAATACGAATTATTTGTGAAACTGCAGGTAAAACCACAAAAAGCACCAATGTACTAAAATGTGTAGCAGTCGAATGCGAGCATAATAAAATGACTATAGGAACGACTACAATTATAGGAAAGTGAAATTGTATCGTTTATGTGCTTACAACTGCACCGTACAAACCTTTTTGGAATAGCGTCATTTCATTTCAAGAACTTATTTATTTGGGAAAAAATCATTATATATTGTATATTATATATATTATATCATTATATATATTATATACGTATTATCGTATAAGACGATGAAGATTTGACCGAAACTAATTGAATTTCACTATTTGTACCATCAACGGAATAAAAAAAAAAACATCTGCAATTCAAATCTGAGAAAATGGTAAGTTATTTTAAAAATTCGATTCCAATATTATGCGTCAGACGCCATCGGCGATTATCTGCACACGCCTGTCATGCCGAATAATAAAATTGAGAAAACAACGATAACATTTTCAAATTTTCCTATAATTGTTTTGATTTCACGATTCTGTGGAATGTGAAAGTATTCACTTCGCAGCTATAATCTAGAATCTAGATCAATTCAATTTAGATATGGCGATTCGTTCCATAAAAATCTGTTTGAAATTAAAATAGCGATGATTTGAGTTAATTGGTAACACATACTGCCATATGAAAATATGTACAGGAAAAACTGAAGAATATTACGATCCATACAAGCACCATCCATAAGCATTGCTTTTGTTTGTTGATTCTCAAAACACTTTCCTGCATTTTTTACAGTATTTGAAATATTCGCTTAAAGCTGAAAAATTACCCTTTTTCCCCAACTCACTTACTCGATGGCCTTACTTCGGTTTTTTTTTTGTTAAATATGAAACCAACGAAACACTTGTTAAAGTAATCAAAAGTTCAATTATATTTAAGCGACATGAGAGTCAATTTCCACTATATGTACTGGCCACTATTTAGTCACTTGTCATTAATCAATTAATCATTTCAATCAAGAGTATGTCATGTTATGTTATGTTATGTTGTGTTATGTTATGTTATGTTGAAAATTTCCTTCCATATTTTCTAAAAGAAAAGCGTAATTGTTTAAAAGGTCTCCGCCCTATCGGGTATTACTTAGGCTTATGGCATAAATGTTGTAGACCAACGATTCTTAACCGGTGGTCCGCGGACCACTGGTGGTCCCTGAGGCGACCCTAGGTGGTCCGCGAAGCCTTCGCTCTGGCTCTCACATAATGCGTTAAGGAGAAACTCCGATATTACGCAGGTCAATCCTCCTTTTCTCAAAACAAACTCGAAGGTTAGGAGCAGAGCGGAGTTAGTTTTTGGCAGAGCAAGTTGTTTTAGATCTCATGGCATTCCGCTACTCACAAAACATGGTTATTTTTTATTTTAACCATTATACAAATCGTTTTAGACTGTCTTTATTGAGATTTTTTACGATTATAGTTTTTGAAGAATATATTATTGTGGGGATATGTGCTCTATTGATGGTATAAGGATTTCGGACGATTGATGAAACACCGTTAAACATTTTTTGTTGGCATGCTAATCCCCTCAGTAATGCAATTTCCACGGAACTCTGTAAAAAAAACATATTCCGGCTTGTGCAAAACATCGGAGTTTTCTAGGCTGTAGCACTCCGTAAGCACAGTGGTAAAAGCTTAATAGTTTTAACGAAATAACGCTATAATAGCTTAGTTAATAAAATCAGATAATTGAGCGGACCAACACCCAGAAAAATAACGTCTCTTAAAATTCAATCGATATCACTTTGAAATCGAGTTACATTCCTATAAAATATAATCCTTTCCTTTTAAATATATATCGCTTTAATTCAAATCCTTTAAATCCAAATGTTCAATGGGTAATCTTTTTAAAAAGAGTCAATCAATGTATGTTCCAACGCGAAATCACTTTGTTTACATAGAAAATTATCTTCTTTTTTTTTGGTTAACACTCGCAGTCGGTCGGCGGTAAGGGGGGGGGGGTGCAATAACGTCGTCAAGCGAATTAATGTCAATTGACGTTATTTTCTCGGAAAAAGGAAATAATGGCAATTGACATTAATTCCTTTTGCCAAAGGGAAATAAAATCAGTTGATATTAATTCGCTTTTGAAAAAAAAACAATGTTCCCTCCCAGTATATAGGCATATATTAAATATATTTTGTTAGCACATCACGAAATGAAGCTTTTATTTTATAAGCTCTGAAATTTCCGAATAAAATTTTCGCTTTAGTTGATATGATTCCTGGGTTCATGTAAACTAAAGTGGAAATCTGCTTGAAGGAACCGAACCGAAACAATGTACTTGTCTTCATTGGACTTCTTAGGTTCCCATGGATTTCCGCTTTAAATCAACGGAAATCTATTAGATCTCTGTTTCACTTCGATGTGAGTGTTGTTTCGCCTCGAAAGCTCGAAGAAAAGCATCGATTCCGACAAAACAACAACATTGAATGACATTTTCTTACAATAACACTTAAATATCTCTGTTTTACTTTGATAATGAGCCCAGAAAGACAAAACAAGGTATGTACTTGTCCGTATTGGACTTCTTCGGGTCGTATTAAGTAAAGCGGAAATCTAATGGAAACAATGCCAATAACCCAAAAAAAAACTGGATATAAAGTGCCGAATTAGCTGTTATCCAAAAATATATAACCGTATTTCAAACCCAACTGATTTACAAGCCAATATCAAAAATTGACTTTATTTCGCTTTAGTAGTTGACAGTACTTCGTTTTCAAAAACGAATTAATGTCAATTGACATTATTTCGCATTTGGGTGGGAAATATTGTCAATTGACGTTAATTCGCTTGACGTTATTACACCCCCCCGGCGGTAAGTGGTAGAGCGATGTCACAATGTATGGTATAAATTACAAACGTCGTGTCGTCCCGTATAGTCTGTGTGGTGTAGTAGGTAGGGGCTTTAGTCTTCAAATCATAGGGTCGCGGGATCGAATCCCACTGTAGGTAGGTAATTGATTATGCATTTTAGAGCGTAAAGAGGTAAATGAAATGCATTGAATTTATAGAACATGGAATACGCTTAGACCAATTAAAAAGGGTCCCAACATCTGGGTAAACTTTTTTGGTCTAAATTCTACAGTGCAATGTCCAATCAGTGAAAGTTCAATGAAACTATGTCATTTACTAGTCTAAATATCCGAGCTTTCAAATTGACAGGGCTGTCAGTGAAATTTTGGGAATGGTTTTGGTTTTGGACGTAGTCGCGGCTCGCGTTCCGTCGTCGTTCTCGCCTATAAGGGATGGATAGAACTCGCGAGTGAAATTTTTGTCCGCTGCGATTTTCGCAATGAAATTGTATACTTAGTGTCGTGGAATGTGTATCAATTGCTGGAAAACTCCATAAGCATCAATTCGGAAAACGGTTGCGTATTTTGTCACAGCCATTTTATATATTATTTTTCGATTATCCGGTCATAAGATATTTTCAGCGATGAAGTGAAACGTCTTCGGATGGTAGCTTCTGAAATTCCGATTCACCAGCATTTGCCACATATTCCACGACAGTAAGTATACATTTTCATTGAGAAAATCGCAGTGGACAAAAATTTCACTCGTGGCACTGCTGAAAACTTTTCGACATGTGTCTTTTTGTTCAACGTGGATATGCAATCCTTATTCTATATTTTTAAGAATTTATCTGTAAAATCATTTTTCTTCCAGTAAGTAACGAAGAGCTTTATTATGTGATAAAATAAAATTCAGGCTTAAAAATTATGAGCTATCTCTGGAGGCCGATTTCTCGACATCATATCTAGTGGTTAGTCTTATTGTATAGACAAGACGCTATTTTCCGAAAGCATTTACATTATATTGAATTAAATTTTTGTTCACTTTGCATAGTTATGCCATATTTTGCATGGTCACGTAAAAAGTATAGCAGAATGCTCTTTAACTGAATTAGTTTCATTAGTTTCCCTATCGATATTACCGAGGTGTGCGATCATGATCAGCGCAAGACATGGTATTCGGAACAAGACTTCATTTTTTTAATGGCTCCTTATACATTTTAAATTTGGTGGTCCGCGACAACTAACGAATTTTATCAAATGGTCCCTTATGTGCAAAAGGTTAAGAACCACTGTTGTAGACAATCAATTCAAATGTACATACATCACTTTGATGTATTCACTTCCTAGGATTGACGAATGGAAAAAAGGTAAACAAATCTAATTTGAAAAATATTGAAAATCACGTTTGCGGAGATACGCCTTATATAAAAGCAAAAAAAAAAATGTAAGTGAAATGAATTTATTTATACACTTATTTCATTGTATATATTGCGTCGGCGCTAGCGGATTCCACTTTTTTTCTTGTAACGCTTACCAGGCTAGGTTACGCCAGGTACGGTTGGTTGGTGTTTCATTTGTGGCCTCAATAACGCGAGTTGTAAGTTGAACACAAGAATCATGAAACTAATAAGTACACTCAGAAAAATTTCAATGGGAAATCCCATTAAACCAATCATTTTGTCCCATTATTTTTAGTCAATAGGAAAAATCAAATTACTTTAAAAATATAGGAACCATTACATTCACTCACTGATGCTTCAGATTCAATTAAAAGGCCTATCCCATTAATGCAATAGGGCGTTATATAAAACATTGCAGCTAGTCTATTTTCGGAAGTAGTCCTGCCGCTTGTTAAATTTGTAAGACAGAAATTATTAAGTTTACGGGGTTTGATTTTATTAGTTTTGTATCTGTTTCAATGGGATCCATCCTATTATTAGTTAATCGTATCATTGGATTTACGGGACACATTTCATTCCATACAAAATATATCAATAGGATTCATCCAGTTGCATTATTTATTGCATCTGTTTACCTTTGTGAAGAAATCTGGTAAACTTCTGTCCAATTAAAATAATGGTACGAAAACTATTAAGTTTACTGGGTCCATTTTTCTGAGTGTAATAAACGGCAACTACATACTGGTTTTTGTGATTACCAAACTGTGTTATCTAAGTGATTTATTACCACAAACGCTAACACCTAAGACAGTTATTCTAGTAGAAAAGTATAGGTAGATACCGTTTGTGTTTTTTATAGCTGTTCGAGAAAGCTTCGCAAAACTTTTGGGCTTTTCATTATGATTTGTAATTGTTCCATTAATTTTGCAAATGTGGAGAAGTTTTCTTTTGTCGCGGGTATGGCAGTCAGGCGGCCAAAGCCCGACGTCGGGCTATCGTGCCACATTGATGATGATGGCACAGTCATTATAGATCATTAGGTCAGAAAGTAGATAGATACTCGTACGTATATATGAAAAAACTCTCATTATATGGGTCCGTCATAGATCAGGTTTCCAATATTTTAGTATGGATTGGTTCTAAATTGGTGATTTCAACCTGCTTGAAGAATATACAACATAATTTTGAAAAAGTTTCTTGATGGCTAACATGTACACACTTATAATAATTAGAATACATTAATCTTCTTAAACTTCAAAAAGATTGAATGAGGTTTTACGAGAAAATAAGGGCAATCCGTACATATCTACATGCATATGTCAGTTACTGATGGAATGAGAAATACACATACGGTTCAGATGCCGTCGTTCGCGGTTATTTTGTCACCGGAGGAAAGACGGGAATGGAACTAATTAACAATAGCAGTATGAACTTCTTTTCGTTCATCCTGCTCTTGCTAACTGCTTTTCGTTCATCCTGCTCTTGTTAATTAGTCCCGTTCCCATCTTTTCGTGGTATCCTCCGTTGACAAAATAGCCGCGTATTACGAACGAACAACAAAATATGCCGTGCGTCGAGAGGGCTACGCCCGCAATACGAGGGTTTTTTACAATTTTGCGTACGTAAATTATCCTTTTTGGGTACTAAGTAAAAAATAAGCATAAAATAACTTAAATGCTGGCAGTAAATCTATTTTTGGATTCGTCTCAATACGTTTTTGATTAGACCAATCCAAAAATAGATTTAATATATTGCCGGTTTCTATAAAGGTACTCAACAGCATATCTGCAGACATGTTTTTTTTTCATCCTTTCTACAGATCTCCCAACAAAAAACTTATAATTGCTATCGTTTATCGGATATAGTTACAGACACAAACACTGAATTTATTAGTTCTAACTCCGTTACTGGTATACCAAATTTACAAAAAATACCTATAAATACCTATAAATACCAATAAATAGGAAATGTCTTCGATGCGTCCTTTAATATGAGCACCTCACACACCTCTCTCCGATGAATAATAAAAGAGTCGATTTTTGCACCTATTCCGGAACACCCTGTTGGCCCTACAAAATTCAAAACTCTGCGCACCAAATAGCAATGCCATTTTATGCATTTCTATTAAATTGCATATCGTTATCATCTTTAGCCGATCAGGAGATATTCAGTGAATAGGTGAATAGACGCTAGCTTGGCATTGTGAAACATCCTTACTAAGGTTAAGATTCCTTATATTTCTTGTTTGGATAAATCTATTCGGATGAAAATTTGCAGACATATTCCTTATATTATATAATCATCAATTTTTAGAATTGCAAACCTATGGAAGCTACACACGCACAAACTAAAATTTCACAAATTTAGTGTTATTTACATTTTGTTAGCAAAAATCAAGATGCTTAGTTTTTCACGTATATATTCTCATACGGTCTCTGCCCAAAGTTTCATAGCGGTTTAGAAAAATCGAGGGGGTACTGTAAGCTCAACTTAATACCGTTACCGTTACTCGAAACTGGAAAAAAGCATTCGTCGTATCCTTTGATTTGAGTACCAACACTCATCACAACCTCTGATAAAAAATAAAAAAGGCGACTTTTTTCACTCCTTCGGGTACACCCAGTTATCTTTGTCCCATAGCAAGTTCTGAGGTATTCGGGCCGAAGACTGTAACCATTCTACACATTGCTACCAAGTTTAATGTCGATCAGTTGACCCGTTCGCGAGTTATTTAGTGAACAGACGGACGAACACAAATCGATTTTACAAGTCTTTGAAAAAAAAATCTAAAAAACCCTAAAAATTCTGGACATAAACTTTTGCGGGTAACTGCCGGATTAGTTTGTAACGTGAACGTCTATAACATAAGATGAAATGAAGTGACCACCTTTAGATAAATATTGGATGGATGGATGGATATGGCGCTGAGATAGGTTGGGCTGGTTGCGCCCGATACTGCAGCCTACTGGCTTATTGTATTTCCCATCTAAGCGAGAAAATTGCAGGTTATGAGCTCTGTCCTTGTAAAAGGCTTTGAAGAAAGTTAACCAGGTTTACTTTGGGTGCACCCATACTGGTGGTTTGAGCCCCAAAGAAGTTTTGTCTCCAGCTCATAAGCGCGGGATATTCGAAAATAACGTGCGAGGCTGATTCCTCATCTTCGTTACAGAGGCGGCATAGTGGGTCTTGTGTGTAGATCCCTATTGTATGCAGATGTTTCCGTAGGGTGCAATGACCGGTTATAAGGCCTGTAACTGCCCTGAGGTTCGTTTTACTAAGACTGAGGGCTTCGGTGCAGCTGGTATGCCAGTTAGATTCCAGCATGCGCTTGCTATGCCTGAGCCCTTCAGCGAGTCTCCATCGGTCTTGGAATTTATCCTCGGTCCATCGTCTAGCAACGGTTCTGGCAGTAGATTTACTGATCCCGATTGCAGGTTCAGGACCAGTTAAGGGTAGTTCGGAACCCTCTCTTGCAAGGGCATCCGCTTTCTCATTTCCTTCGATCCCCTTATGTCCTTTCACCCATTTCAGAGTTACTTTGTTTCGGATTGCTAGGTTTTTGAGATTTTGTTGGCATTCCCAAACCAATTTAGAGGTTGTTTTGGGATTTGCAATTGCTTTTATAGCAGCTTGACTGTCGGAGAGAATATATATGTTCTATTAGTGTATCCCTTTCGAGTACTCTCCCCTGCTGCAAGGTTTATGGCTATAAGTTCTGCCTGGAAGACAGTTGTATATTGACCTAGATGTTTGGCGATACTATAGTTGTTGGTTTTAGTATAGACTCCTGCCCCCGTTCCTTCGTCTGTCTTCGACCCATCAGTGTACCACACAATGTGATTTGATAGATGGTTGTCTTTCCATTTACTCCAGTCTTCTCTAACCGTTGAGGTTTGGATGTTGGAGTCGAAGGTGTACATGGCCGGGGTATAGTCGCTGCCCATATCTAGGATTGGGTTTGCAATGATTTCTGTGATCGTACAGTGTCCTACCCTTTGTGGTGTCCACATGTTCGATGATTGGAGTCTGTACGCTGCGAGTCTAGCCTCTTCTGTGATTTTGAGGTCCAGTGGTGGCAGGTCTAGTAGTTTCTCTAGAGTTAAAGTTGGTGCACTGCGCATGGCGCCGGTTATGCTTGCGCAGGCCAGTCTCTGTACTGATCCCAACTTCGCTGCTGCTTTTTTCTGCTTGATTTTAGTCCACCAGACTATGGAGCCATAGGTCAGACGGGGTTTGACCACAGCTTCGTATATCCAGTGTATCATTCGTGGTTTTAACCCCCACGTTTTTCCTATTGCTCTTTTAGTAGCATATAGTAGTGCCTTTTGCAATTGTGTTTTGCAGCTGCTTATTCCACGTGAGTTTGTTATCAAAGGTGACTCCCAGATATTTTACCTCCGTGGTAAACTGCAGTTGTTGGTTGAATAATGTTGGAGCGTTGAGCCCTTCCAAGTTGTATTTGCGACTGAAGGTTATTAATGTTGTTTTGGCGGGATTGACCGATAGGCCTGCCCTCCTACACCAATCCTCCACTTGGGTTAGAGCTTGTTGCATGAGTTCAGAAATAACTCCTGGATATTTTCCCCTTATAAGGATGCTGATGTCATCGGCATATCCTAGGGTATAGAAGCCAGTATTATTTAGCTGGACCAGTAGGTTGTTGACTACAAAGTTCCACAGGAGGGGTGAAAGTATACCCCCCTGTGGGCAACGTTTGAGGACAGCTGTATACATCGTTTCACCGAATAATTTTGCATGTACCTGTCGTCCTTGAAGCATTGATTTTCTCCACCGACATAGGGTGTTTTGAACTCCATGACTTGTTGTTGTTGTTGTAGCGATTCAAGAGATTTTTTTTTCTCTTAAATCGAAGGGGGTCTTGGCAGCTCTTGGCCGTTTTTTTTTTTAGCAACGGGTAGCTCCGGGACGATTTACATCGAAGAACCGGCTGCTGTAGGAGCATTTTATGGACAACACAAACATCCATGGGTCACAGTGGGATTCGAACCCACGCACCGGCAACTCCGAGATAGACATCTCTGCCACTGAGCTACCGAATGCCCCAACTCCATGACTCGAGGCGCCGTGTACAAGAGATTCAAAGGAAGTGTTGTCGAAGGCCCCCTCTATATCTAGGAAGGCCGCGAGCCCTATTTCTTTGATTTCTAATGTGGTCTCAATCTTCCCAACTAGATGGTGTAGTATTGATTCACATGATTTCCCTGTCTGATAAGCATGTTGGTTTGGGTGCAACGGGAAAAGCGACAGGCACCTTTCCCTGATATGTTTATCGACGAGCTTTTTCAATGACTTAAGTAGGAAGGAGGTTAGACTTATTGGTCTATACGATTTCGCTAGGGTTTGGTCACGCCCCGGCTTTGCCAGAAATGCTACGTTTACCTGCTTCCAAGTGATTGGGATGTATCCTAAGGCTATGCTGGCTGTGAATAGTCTTAGTAAAAGCGGAGCCAGGGTCGTAAAACCCTGCTGAAGCAGGGCTGGGTAGACACCGTCTGGTCCTGGTGATTTGTAGGGTTCGAAAGAGTGGATCGCCCATTCCACCCTATTATAAGTTACTATTTGGTTCGCAATCCGCCAGTCGTCTTTGTTAGCCCTGAGAAAAAGGGAGTTGTCATCCTACTGGTCTGTGCGCTCCGATGTTATCGTTGATCCAGGAAAGTGAGACCCTAGGAGGACTTTCAGGGTCTCCTTACCTGTTTTTGTTTGGTTTCCATCGGAGTTTTTAAGTGTTCCGATGGGGTTTGTTGGATCCTTGGCTAGAATCTTCTGGAGTCCCGCTCCTTCATGCAAGTTTTCTATTTCTTCGAAGAACTCCCTCCAGGATTCCCTCTTGGCTTTCCTAATTTCTTTGCTATACTGGGTTAGGGTGCAGCGGTATGTGTCACAATCCCCAGTTCTTTTGGCTACGTTGAAAAGCTTACGTGTCTTCTTACGCAGAATGTTCAGGTTCGAGTTCCACCATTTGCATTTCGCATTGGTGTGTCGTCTCGTTAACCTGCAACTCTCTTCGAAGGAGGTTTTTATTGCGGCTTGCAGTTGAACCGCTGCAGCCTCCACACAAAGTGTAGTTTTAATGTGTCTGGGAATTTCATTCAGATTGATGGTCAGGCGCTCTCTGTAGAGGTCCCAGTTAGTAGATAAAAATTACAAGGACACAATTTCCGCAGCAATTGACAGAGTTCGATCAAGACGAGTCAAGTTCGGTTGCAACCGATATCTCATGCTAAATCGAAAATAAATTTCTAGAGATTACGTCGAGAATTGTAGACAATAAGGCGACTGGTACATATGCTGAAACCAGTGGTGTATTTAGAAAATCTTCGGAGGAGGGGCACGCAGTACGGTACTAACTATAGGCGTATGAGGTTTTGGGCTGAGCTTCCTTGCAAACTAGATGCTACAAACACAATCACAATGTGCGCTATTTGTAGCTTGTTTATGTTATCCAACCCGCTAAAAAATCGGGACAAACAAAACTCAACTCATTCTCAATATATAGCACCTCAATGTTAAATTCTTTTATTGTTGAAATTCCTTGAAGGACTTAGAGACAAGGTTCCACTAAAGAGTAGTGAATAAGTTTAAACTGATTTATACAAGGTGGCGGGAGCGTCCCGCCCGCCAAAGAAAAACGAACAAATTTGAACAAATCCAAAGTGAGAAGCGACCAAGACAATGTTTACACGACGGAACAAGTACGGGTAACCGGATCTCTGTAGCTCGGACCCTGGTTGGTCCTGAGAGTTTGGTAGAGGTTGTCGCTCGCGCCGTCTTACAAAGTGTAGAAAGTTTCAAAAAGATAGGATGAAAAACACACACAGAGTTGGAAAATCGCATTTTTTCGAAAATCTTGTTCTCGTTGTTCATTGACAGGGCTATAGCCTCGTAGAGAGCATCTCGGGATTTCCTCTCTTTTCCCATGGATACAGTTTGTCCGGAGGGTGTACATAGGATAGGCTATCATTTGCTCCGATCCGTGAGGTGGAAAAAAAGATAAAGGTATAATGTGAAACTGCATAGAGTTTCTGGCTTAAGTCTTCTTGTATGTTTCAAAAGGAAGTTATTTACACAAATCGGGAATAGGCCCGAAAAATGCCTAGAAAAGAATCGTATAGTTTTGTGATTTGGCAGGATTGTTTGGAACTGTATATATGCCCCAAGTTTTCAATTATAGAGCCTCTGGAAAAGTATAGGGGCAAGGCGTTTTGGTTCGTCTTATATACGAGTACTTAGGTACATATTAGCATGTCATGCTCTGTGGCCGTAATCGTTCGGTCGCCACTGTGTGATATAGAGATTCATAGAGAAACTAGTTTCTAAACTCGGCACCGCCGCAAGTTTATTACTTAGAAGATGATAAGAAATATGCTTGTCGTAGAATAATAAACAAACAATGCGGCTAGGAAGGTATGGCTGACAACCGTATCACACTCCGAATTCAGTTGTCTTTGAATCAATGTCGACTACAAACGGTAGTCGTCAACGCACCATGCTCCACTAGGAGTTAGGATAAAATAAGAAGAGTGTAGCGATGCATAAAGTGCGTTCATTCATCCAGATGATCCTTAAACTTCTATCAAACCAGCGCGGCAGCGGTACACACAACACAGACACACGAAGTGACAAATTCGCCGTGGTGCACCTCGGCGGAATTTCATACATTCTGACACGTACCGCTACCGCACTGCACTGGTTTCTTGGAAGATTAAATATGGCGTTGGGACTCCAAACCGGTTTTGACTAGACTAAGGCATTTGGGAAATTGCTTTTCAAGAAATTCTTATGAATTCGTGAAAGTATCACTCGGTTTGATACTGCTGTGGTAGTGGGTCGAGGCAAAAAAGCACTCTTAGTTACAAAGTGATTGAAACAGAGACAGATCCTGATATCCATGGCTATCTATGATTCCTGGTCATGAGACCATTTTATCATTGTAAAAGCAATGCTTGGTAAAGTCGTTTAGTCAGGACTGGACAGGTTATCGGGAACTTTGATAAAGGATAAAAGGATTTTTGACATGTATAAGTATTTTCTCTGGGGGTCTGGTATAGAAGCTCACAAAAACAACTTTGTTGTAAAAGGTTTCCGTCAAAGAAAAAGACGTCAGCCGCGAAAAGGAAAGTGAGTGAATTAGTTAATAGCGGTACGCATCAGAATGTATGAAATAATTTTCGTGGAATTAGAAAATACTACAGAAAGAGCTACCGCATCACATCACAGGACATACGTCCAACCAAATCATGATTTAGGATAGATAAACTATTTTCGAAATGAGTATGCGTAAGACATCTTTAATATTTAAAGCACGTGGAGAACTGCTTCCCCTTAATTATAGATCACGCATGCCCGATTTATCAATAATGTGTAGTTTATGAAAGAAAACACGGCACATTTTATTGGCATATGCCCCATATTGAAGGAGGTCATTCCTGGAAAAATACGCTTTAAATGAAATGGATTGAATGAGTGCATTAAACTGGGACTGATTATTGTAATATTACCCAGAGGTATCGGCAGAATATATTGTACGAGAATACGTGAGGTTTTGGAGGTCAGGGCGCAGATACCATCTACAGGTATACCGTCAGGGGAGCACCTAGCCTTTACGGCCTTATCTCCCGGCCCTTCGGGCGGTTTGGACCTGGAGCACCTAGCCTTTACGGCCTTATCTCCCGGTCCTTCGGGCGGTTTGGACCTTCGGTGTTTTACTGACAAGGTCTTTTTGTCAGATGGGGATTTCTTCATCCAGTGAATGCACTCACCTTCAGAAACCCAACCCCGGGGCTGCATCACCAGCTCGATATATCGGGTAACAACCTACAGCCACCTCGAGGCCAACACCTTCATGGGCTAAAGACTTGTCAATAGCAGGTGTGATCCTCCTTCGGCCCCCTATTGGGTAAGCCTCTTGTAAGAATTCAAGGTAATCGTTACCAGCCTCTTAGGACTGAATCCATCTAATGTAAAAGCTGTGCATCAGGAGACGAGGTCACAACGAGGGATGATGTCCGGGCGGCATTCGTTGAGAAACTGGAAGTGGAGCTTCCCTTTGACGCCGTGAAGTCGTTGAGGAAGGCGTAAGGTGGCACCCAAAGAACAACCATAAGCTTGCCTACAGACGTGGCCAACAAGGCAAAGGCAAAGTTAAGGTGGAGTGGACGATCTGTCGGTTGAAATGGCAATTGTCTCCGAAGAGATGTTGTAAGTGTTTGAAATTTGGCCACTTCACGAAAGACTGCAATAGCCAACACTATAGATCAAATATGTACTTCAGATGCGGAGAAGATGGCCACAAAGCGGCATCCTGCGGCAATGAGCCTAATTGCATTTTGTGTAAGGAAGCAGCTAGGGCCGACTATAAGCACCAAACTGGTGGAGTTAAGTGCCCAGCATATCAGGAAGCATTAAAACTAATCCCTAAATGAGATTCCTGCAGTTGAACCTGAACCACTGCCAGGCAGCACAAGATATGCTATCACAGATGGTAAAAGAGAAGAAGATCGACGATGCAATTATCTGTCACAAATATAAAAATCTGCGTAGTTCGGTTTGGATTGCAGATAAAGACAACGAGGTAGCATTTTGGACCTGCGGATGTTATGCGTTCCAACAAGGTACATCGGAAGGGTTAAACGGAGTGGTCAGAGCCAATATCAACGCGCAACCACGGTGGAATGATACATGTTTTCAGGGTTTTTTGGACGCACTGGTGCACGACGCGAGTACCCACACTCCCGTGTTAATTGCCGGAGACTTCAACGCATGGGCACGCAAATGGGGCAGCCGCGAAACAAATAAGCGTGGACGGAGGCGGCTTTCATGTAAACTCTGTCTGATATAGGTGCAGTTAACGGATCAGCGGAACAGGCTTTACAATTTACTGCTCAACTATCAGTAGCATGCGACACCTTTTTTTTTTTTTTTGTTTATAGAGAGTGAGGGGAATCTTTATAAGATTCTCTGTTCAGCCGTCACTAGGACCCAGAGATATGTCGAGATTTTTACTGACTAAACCCCAAAACAGCTCTTCCGTGCCGTGGGCCCCTGCGGAACTACCTTTCGGCATTACTTCGCAGGGACGGCTGTGGCTAATTAGCCGATACTTTGCATGCTAGACTTGCGCCTCGCTTCCTCCTTGCGCAACTCCTTGTGGATTTTGCAGACCGCTCTGCTCACTGCCTCCCAATTTACGTTCGATTGCAGCATAAAACCTACCAAGTTTTGGGGACTAATGGTATCTCCCAGGTCGAACTCCAGTTGGTTGCGAGTCTCTGCGAACCTTGGGCAATTGAAAAGCACGTGCTTCGCATCCTCAGCAACCCCCTTGCAGCTAGGGCACTCCGGCGAGTCGTCCAGCTTAAATCTGTGGAGATACTGTCGATAACCTCCGTGGCCTGTAAGGAATTGGGTCAGGTAGTGATTTACCTGGCCATGTTTCCTGTTTAACCACAATGCTATGTCGGGAATTAGTGTGTACGTCCATCGACCTGTAGAAGCGTCATCCCATCTGAGTTGCCACATTCTCAGAGACTCCAGTCTATTTAAATTTCTCCGTTCAACTGAATCGACCGTCGTTTCGTCATTGCGCCCGCGGTACAGCCTGTTTGTCTCGTCCACAAGTATCTCCATTGGCATCATTCCAGAAACAACGTAGGCAGCTTCGTGTGAAGTAGTGCGATACGCAGAGCTTACTCTTAATGCGCACCTTCTATAAACCGAATTAATCTGTTTAGTATAACAGGCGTACTGTAGAGCACCGGCCCAAACTGGTGAAGCGTACAGCAATATGGATGTAACAACCCTAGACAATAAAAGTCTTCTACTGGGCCTAGGACCACCTATATTCGGCATAATTCTCGATAGTGCCGCTGTTGCAGACGCTGACTTCTCGCATACGTGCTTCACGTGCTCGCCAAAGCTCAGCCTCGAGTCAATCATAACCCCCAAGTACCTAACGGTCGACTTGGATGTTATGACTGTTTTTCCAACTCTGATTTTTAGGGTGGACTTTTTTCTACGTTTGCTTATCAGAACGGCTTCCGTTTTTTGTTCCGCCAGTTCGAGCCCTACTGTTTCCAGCCACAGTTTAATGGTTGTTATGGCCTCGCCGGCGAACAATTCAACGTACTCTGGATCTTGGGCGATGGAAACCACCGCAATATCGTCCGCAAAGCCAACCACAGTAACTCCTCTTGGCATTGAGAGTTCCAGGATAGCATTGTACATTATGTTCCACAGAAGAGGACCAAGTACGGATCCCTGTGGAACACCCGCGGTAACCGTGTATTCCTTTGCTCCTTCGCTAGTGTTATATTTCAGAGTGCGACATGAAAGATAACTCTTAATTATACCAGTCAGGTAGTCGGGCACACCCATGTTCTGCAGCGCAGCGTGGATACACTCCCAGCTCGCAGAGTTGAACGCATTTTTCACGTCAAGCGTAACCATACCGCAACATGTACCTTTGCGGAGGGAGTCGGTCGCTAGATCAGTTACTAGTGAAATTGCATCCACCGTGGAACGTGCTCGTCGAAAGCCATATTGTCGGTTTGACAGTTTCCCTTCTTCTTCGACTACAGCTGACAGCCGATTGAAAATAATTCGCTCAAAAAGCTTTCCAGTGTTGTCGAGCAGGCATATAGGGCGATAAGAGTTCGGCTCGCCTGCAGGCTTCCTAGGTTTCGGAATAAGCACAAGATTTTGCTTCTTCCACCGTTTCGGAAAGGTCTGCTCTGCCAAACAGGTTTCAAAGACTTGAACAAATTTTCCCGGCACTGTTTTTACAGCTATTCGTAGAGCTTCGTTTGGAACACCGTCCGGACCTGGTGACTTGCCGTTTTCCAACCTGGATAACGCCTGATTTATTTCGCTCTCTGTGATAACAGGAATGTGAACTGGCGCTGATGCAGTGTTTCGTTCTACGGGCTCCGACGTGTGTGGAGGGAAAAGAGTCGAGACGATTTTTCCCAATAATACCGGGCATTTTAGCGGTGGCGCTTTCTGTCCCACCTTCATCATCACCGCCTTATGCGCCATTCCCCACGGATTAGTGTCAGCATCATCACAGAGCTGCCTAAAACAAGTCCGCTTACTCTCCTTAATAGCGAACTTAAGCAGTTTACGCGCGGTTTTATAATCCTGGAGCCGATTAATGTACGCCGGCGTATGCATTGCCCGTTGGCTGATCCGCCGCGTTTTCAGGCACTGTCTCCGCAGACACGCGATTTCTTCGGTCCACCAGTAGTTCTCCCGCCGTCCCTTATTGAGTCCTTTCCTAGGCATAGAGGCATCGCAAGCTGTTTCTATCTGCTCTGCAATTTGCGCAGTTCTTTGTTCGGCCGAACCGTCAATGGAACCCGCCTGCAGTAAAACAGCTCTAAACGCTTCCTCATCAAAAAATCTAGTGGACCACCCAGCGGACGGGAGTCTTGCCTCGGCTTGGCATGTTCTGTCGCCGACCGAAAAGAGAATCGCCTGGTGGTCGCTGTGTGTATAGTGTTCACTTACACACCAGTCGACTACTGGCGCTAAGGAGCTACTGACGAATGTGAGGTCTATAATGGACCCCGATTTTCCTTTTCTGAAGGTATTGCTCTGACCTGTGTTCATAAGAACAATGTCGAGGCGCGAAAAGGCGTCAAGGAGAGTTCGCCCACGCTTATTTGTTACCCGACAGCCCCATTCCTGAGCCCAGGCATTGAAGTCCCCAGCGATTATCACGGGACTGTGTGAGCTCGCAGCGTGCACTAAGCCATCCACATATATTTCGAACTCAAAGTCGTTCCAACGTGGCGGAGCATAACAGCTGTAAATGTAAATGCCGTTGACCAAAGCTGTTGTCACTCCGCTTGGTCTCCCTGGCATTCCCTTTTGGAGTGCATAGTCTCCGCAGGTCCAAATTGCGGCTAAGTTGTCCTTGTCTGCGACCCAAACCGTATCGCGCAAGTTTTTGTATTGATCGCAGATGATTGCGACATCGATGGCCTTTTCTTTAACGGTTTGTGATAACAAATCGTGTGCTGCCTGGCAGTGGTTTAGGTTTAACTGCAGAAATCTCATTTGATGATTTTTTTCAGCGCCTCACGATACAGTGGACACTTAGCACTCCCGGTTTGGTGCTTGGAATTTGCCGTCCCGGCTTCTTGGCAAAGTATGCAGTTGGGGTTCTTTTCACATGTTGCGGCTTTGTGACCCTCGTCCCCACACTTAAAGCACATGTTTGACCTGTCGTGTTGACTAGTGCACTCCCGTGCAAAGTGTCCAAATGCAAAACATTTGAAGCACTTCTTAGGGGAAACCACTTGTCTAAGTCGACAGTTTGTCCATCTAACCTTGAGTTTACCAACCGATAGTGCTTTATTCGCCACCTCCATTGGCAAGTTGATGGTTGCGATTTGCGTGCCTCCATACGCCGTTCTCATTGATCTGATAGCATCGGGTTGTATTTGGACGTTCAACCGTCCCAAGAAAGATGCGCAGATTTCCTCCTTCGTTGTCACTTCGTCCAGATCAAGGCACTCGATTTTGGCTTCTTGGCGTAGGGTTTTCACGTCTGCAGCCTTCAGTCCGAGCACGCTTGTTACAATGGACTTATACCCATCCATTGAGTCCCCGGCGTGGGGTTTCAACTGGAACAACAGTTCCCCCTTTTGCGTACGCCGTATCCGGGAAACGTTTTCGCCCATCTCCCTCAGTTTAGGCTCCGATTTTATTCTTTTGAGAATATCCGCGTAGGACATCTCTCCGGGCTGCGAAATGACCATTGCATCGGGTCTTGTTCGCATCTTAACATTTTTCTTTTTTTCCCCCTGAGTGCGTTTTTTCGGCACAACCCTTGTCCAAGTGCCCAGTTCCTGCGAAGCATGCGACACCTCCGTGCCAAGAAAGAGTTCTATCTCTAATCCGAGAGAAAACTACTGGTGGAGCGAGGAGATCGGTAGTAGGCGACGCGAGTGCTTCAAAGCTCGACGCCTTTGCCAACGCTCGACACAAACGACAGCCTACAATGATTTGCTCGAGGCTTATAAAGCAGCCCGTAGAGAGTTCCCCAACTTAAATGTCCGGCACTGCTCAGAGATATTATCTCCACTTTGTTTCCCCAGCATGCATTGGAACCTGCGAGACAACGCCTTTCATCGAATTGTGGCATCATACCTCCGATCACAGAGCCCGAACTTCTAAAGGCAGGATGGTAAAGCACCAGGCCCTGATGGTGTCCCTAATAGGGCATTGAAGGCAGCAATTCTGACGATGCCCGGAAAGTTCATAGACGTTTTTGGAGCCTGTTTAGATGAAAAGATTGGTGCTTATTCCCAAACCGAATAAGCCTGCTGGTGAGCGTAACTCTTATCGCCCAATTTGTTTACTCGTCACGACGGGGAAAGTGTTCGAAAGAACTTTATATACCGGTTGTCAGAAGTGGTGGAGGAGGAGGGGCGTTTATCAGACCACCAATACGGGTTTAGACGAGCTCGATCTACGGTAGACGCAATAACCACGGTAACTAATATAGCGACGGAATCACTATGTAAAAGTACTTGTTGCGCTGTTGTGACTTTAGACGTCAAAAACGCTTTCAATTCCGCGAACTGGGAGTGTATTCACGCCGCTCTGCAAAAGATGAACGTACCCAATTATCTAGCGGCGATAATTAGGAGCTAGCTCTCATATCGCGTCTTTAATTATGACACTAGTGAGAGACAAAAGAAATACGTGGTTACTGCAGGAGTACCGCAGGGATCTGTTCTTGGCCCATTTTTGTGGAATATTATATACAACGCTATCTTGGAGCTCGCCATGCCGAAAGGAGTGACAGTGGTAGGGTTTGCTGATGACATAGCTGTCGTAGCCGTCGCAAGCGACCCAGAGTTGGTCGAAATGTATACAAGCGAGGCGATAACAACCATCAAACTGTACTAGTACGATGCGGCATGCAGTATCTATGCAAAATTCCCCATCTCTACCCAAAAAAAAAATTCAGATGTGCACATCTCAGGCTCGTTGGACCTGTCACTACTCGTCTGCTTTTCACTACCGGGCGGCCCCTTCAGTATACTAGTCAGCTATGCGATTCGGGCCGTGTGGTCATCAATCCACAAGCTAGTTAGATATAGGCGCGTAGGCATCTTCCACCAAGGTCGTTCTCCCTAACTAGCCCCTTCGAGGCTCGGGTTATGCGAAGCCGCCAGCTCCGAAGCTCACACGATTAACCGTATGGTGAACTCCCCCACCAGGGAACACCGTTTATCGTGCTCGGCCTTTATATGACTTCCATCCCGTAAGTCATGGGAGGAGGTCGGTCATGCCAAGAGGTGCCCGTACATAACTAGGAAGCTCGGGAACGTTATCGCCCGAATGGTTTTTATACAGATCCCCGCCATGGCGTATCAACCATACTGCGCTGCTAGGTACGTGGTGTCGCACTCACCAAAGATCTCTGTCTCACTACACAGCCTTTCTGACTGATGTCACAAGGACCTAGACCACCCTGCGGGGGGGGGGGGGGGGGGGGGGGGGGGGGGAGTGCAGGGCAGATGACCACGCAGAATCTGGAGTTGTGTGAACTTCATCGAAAAAGCCCGCTTATACACTATTGGAGCCAGCCAACGCCAATGGATATGGTCAATGCAATTCAATTCTTCTGTAAAATTAATTTTATCTTTTGAAGTCTAATTTTAGTTCTAGACACATACATACTATGTCTTACGATGATATGCCGGTTTTTATACCCTTCGCTCATAGAGTGAAAGAGTATATTAACTTCGTCATGAAGTTTGTAACGCATTAAAGGAGGCATCTCCGACCATATAAAAAGTATACATATGTATATGTATATGATCAGCATGACTTGGGGAGTCGATTGAAGCATGTCCGTCTGTCTGTCTGTTGCGACGCATTTTACTCGGCGGGTATTGAAGCTAGTACGCAGAAATTTTGCACACGTGAATCTTATTGTTGCAGGCTGTTTGTATGTTTGATTCACCCAAATTGGATCACTGGGTCATGGGGCTGCCATACAAACCCCCTAGCCCCCCAATTTGAGTTCTTCTAAGAAAAACTTTTTTATTTGTGTACCAATTTCAACCAAATTTCACACAAATGTGTTTCTATAGATAACACAATATATATGCAAGAATCGATCAAATCGGACCATGGGGTCATGGGGCTGCCATACAAACTTAACCCCCCAAACTAGGTTCTTTTAAGAAAAACTTTTTTATTTGTGCACCAATTCCAACCAAATTTCACACAAATGTATTTTTATTGTTGATACAAAACATATGTAAGATTGAATCAAATCGGACCATGGGGTCATGGGGCTGCCATACAAACCAAAACCCCCCATATTGGTTCTTCTAAGAAACATTTTTTTACACCAATTTCACAAAACCTTGAATTAATGTGTCTTTATCAAAGCAACTAAAAAGTTCAAAACGAATGGAATCGTACTGTGGGGTCATGCTCCGGCAACTCCAATAAAATTTCCCGAGTAAATATTTTTATTTGCCCACTTATTTCAACCAAGCCCAAAACTTTTGTCAAGACGGAAGAAAAAGAATGAGGAGGGGGATTAAATACAAGTCCTAGGTACGCCCGAAAAAACTTTTAGCCCCAGCGAAGGGTATCCAAATTTCGGCCGCGCCCGAAATTAGCCTCGACCCCGGGGGTTGGCGAGCGTCGCAAGCAAGGGGGCGAAGCCCCCTAGTTTTTCATTTCTTTAGACATAGTTTATATTTCGCCGAACGTTTGATCGCATTAATTAATGAGAGGACTGGTGCTGCATTTTTCAAATCAATAACTTGCTCTTGTATATCTTCAGGGAAGTTGCTTAAGTCGACATTGAAAGGATTTCGAGCGAATTTAATCTGTGAATTCTCATGTATATTTGGGAAATACCACTTAAATTCATCTAAAAGGCTTTCTAAATGAGAAATAATATAGTCTTTGAAATCACCGCTTTCCACAATACTGGCGAAATTGTTATTATTATAAATTGATTGGGACAACTTGGAAAAAGATGAAAAATTAGGTGGATCTGCTTGAAGACGACGTTTCCACAAACTAATTTTTTCAGTAAAAGCTATTATACTATCAGAATGCCTAATTATGTTTGATGACACACTGCCCTGTAGTTTTAAATTTAGTGTGCTTAATGCCTCAAAAATGTCTACTAGATACGCTAATGCTATTTCGAAATTATTATCAAGTTGACATTTTTACGCTGCTTGAGAAATTCCCTCACTTCTTTTCTCAATTCAAAGAGCCTTGAAAGCATATTTCCTTTAGAAAGCCAGCGCACTTCTGTATAGAAAAGTAGTTTTTTGTGCTCTGATCCCAGGTCGGAACAAAGGGCTTCGAAAAGTCTTGTATTTAAAGCACTATGTTTAATAAAATTTAAATTTGAAGAAAAACTTTTTTATTAGTCCCCCAATTTCAACCAAATCTCATAGAAATGTGTTTTAATTGATGCTACAAACATGATGGAAACGCCATGCGTTCATAGGGCTGCCGTACAACCATATTTTCTGATGCTCACTCTGTACCAACGCATATGCACATGGGTTGCTATCAAAGCCATATATTTCAAAGCCCGGACCAGAACCTGCTCATATACTTTTGCGGCAGATCATAGGCTCGATTAATTGGAAAATTTACATTGCGGTAAAGGCAATTCGGGTTGGGTCGCGGCAAACTTTACACGAAAAGTATTGGTTCCCGGTCGATTTTCGTCGCGAAAGGTGCAATGTGTCGTGAATTGAAGTTTCTATAATGCAGTGAAACAAAAAAATCCCGATAAAAAGTGAGTTTTCCACGTGTTTTCGCGATTTTTATCAGAGCAGACACGGTTTTTTTACATGCGCTGTGCTTGTGTTAGTGCATCGTGCAACGTATATACGACATGTTCATAGGCTCGATTTGTGCGCATGTGTTGTTGGTTCCCGGCTTTCTGATATAGGTGGCTTTGGTTGCTATGCTTTCTCTAAACAAATAATAGACCTCCCGCAAAATGACGTAAAGAATATAGTTCCTAAGGATGCCCACAATGGGCGAAACGTTCAACTGAAAAAATAATGAAGAAATAATCAAAATTCTAGGCTGAACTTTAGTTCAAAAAATGTATACATCACGTATAAATTTCTATTGAAATTCACATTCATAATGTATATTAGAAAACCAGGACATCAAAGTAAATTTCAATTTCAATTACAGTACTCATTATTTTCCAGCAGAATGTCTACAGAAAAGAGAAATCGTTATATCATTATTTTAAATTTTTGGTTAGCCTTATGAAGTAATATCATCGCCAGCTTAGATTAGATTGCATTATGATATCTCTTCTTAATGAGTGAAACTACACGGGGAACAAAAAAGCGAGAACAAAACCGATTTTTATATGAAAATTAAATTTTTCCTTGCCTTGCTCCTCAGGAATCTCTTCGAAAAAAAACCGGTTTTCATCTTGTTCTTGTTTCGCATGTAGACCCAATGTACAGCTCAGCCTGAAATCAGCCATTGTGAATAGTATCATGAATCAGATAAAATTGACGCTTGCTTAGCCTCCTAATTAGTAAAGAATATCATTTGTTTTGTTATATACTAATTAACGACCTTTTAACATTTATGATGCCGTAAATACATATAACTACTAAATCACAGTTATGCAATTTTCTCAAATTATTTTAGAAACTCGGCCAACTTTTCTAATTGTAATTACAATTTGATGATTCTCAATATTTCATCAGGACATATACTCGGCCCATCGCTAAAATCACATTATCATGCGCATCTAATGGTGCCCATCTTTCAAATCTTGTTCAATATACAACCAAACCAAGAGTGTAGTAACACGGGCGCCTCGGCCGCCTTTGGCTCTCCACATGAATCGTTTAGTATAGAAAATCTAGAACGCAATACACCACAGGCAATGCGAATGTAATATAATTGAAAATATGAAGAAAATCAAGACGACGAACGCACTGAATAGAAGCTACATCACACAAATAACGGCTTGCATCTTCTACGGCAGCTGTTGATGCGCGTTCATTTCAAACCACACCAAACGAACAAAACGAAAGAGTCGAGCGAATAACCTGACTTTAGAATTAATGACAGGGTCGATGTAAGTGTGGCGCGTCTTGTCTTATAACGTCGTCGTCGCGATGTTTTGCGTTATATTGCCCGGGACTTTGGAAACACCTGTCACTATGAAAATACTTGAACAGTCGTTCGTTCGTGTTCTTGTCGTTTTAATATTTCTTCTACTTGTTGTTGTTGTTTTGTATGTGAACAGGACTATTTTGCATGACGCTATGATGTAAAGCAACTTTCAATGGTAATATACAGTCGTTTTGTGTATAACTGTGTAGAAGACGATGGAGCTGATTTAGAGATTTCTTTCCAGCGGCCGTATGTATATGTTCACAAACGCATATATACAGTCTGAAATGAAATTTCATGCTGATTTTATCATGCTTCAGAATAACGCGAATTCATCGATAAGCCTGTTTGTGGGCTTGTAGCAGCCTCTATTGGAGTGGCGTGTTAACTGAATTTTAGCCAACAGTGTAGTGTAAAGAAAACGCCAATGTATGCATTTGCTGCTAATACGTTGCATGATGAGATGGGGTAGATGATTCAAAAGGCAATTTTGTATTATAAGAAATGTATATAACAGAAGGTGAATAGAACCGCTGCTTTCATTCCGTTTTCAATTATTATAGATAAACTCGTTAATGATTGATTGTTACATTTTACGCTTATAGAAATACACTTGGGAGCAAAGAAATCGACCCACCCCAAACGCTGTGCTTTAAAACACAAGAACGAAAACTGAAATTCGAAGTTATAACACAGTTTAATAATCCGAAAAGAGACGTTTCATCAGACGTTCTTAATTGGCGCTTTTTATTTTTTTTACCAATACATATTTGGGTTGGGTCGATTTTTTTCCTCCCAAGTGTAGATTTCAGGTAAGAGAGAAATGTAACAAAAATATTTGTATGTTATAGAGTGCTGCATTATACTATTGGGACTTAGTATAGGTACATACCCAATCTCTAATTAGTTCCGTGGTAAAATCCGCAATAATTTAGTTATCCAGGTTTTGAGCATATAATCAGGTTTTTCTTATAAACAACACATTAACGTTGCCGCGCTCTACATGTTATCTGCTCCCACAAACACTGGTTTTCGCATCATGTTTTTCGTGTATAGCGAACAAAATGCACTTCTCGCGCTCGTCTTAATAGACTGTTACATTTGACCTTACACCTGACACTCTCGATTTTCAATTCACTGTACCCTTTTCCTTCGGGTTCACTTATTTTCTTTCTTTTGTTAGAAATGGATATGGAGAAAATAATAATCACAACTTTTTACGTACAAAACAACTACCATTCCCCTTTTCTGGACTGGCATTCACTTCACTATGAAAGATTGCAATCTTTAAATGCAAGTGGAACTACACCAGTTCAAAATTGCGATGATGTTGGTGCTGAAACGCCACTACAAACCAATGCACGGATATCATGATGAATACGTGCCTACGGGTGGTGCAGGTAAAACGAAAACCAACATCGCGCAGCGAGGGTAAAATGGAACGAAGGAGAAGAAAATGAACTCGCAATGAAAAAAAAACTACAAGAAACAACCGAACCGCCATATAAGACACATACAACCGGATCGTGAATCGCGCGTTTCGATTATTATAAATGCTGTTCGTGTTTGGTGGAATAATTGCTTCGTTCCAATAAATTATCGAAAATGTGGCACTTGTCACTGTTTAATATATAAAATGGAGAAAACTATTAAACGTAAACACTTTTTTGGCACACTGAGTTAAAAAACTAACGTGGACGTGGAATAAGGCCCTAGCGTTTGAATCGAAACGCGAACTTACTCAGAATGATGGCAGCCGTTGATACTGGTTTACTGGTCTGTAGCAATAGCTGGTTAAAAACCTGATCATGGTCGGATTTTCTCTGATTTGTGGCGGCTTAAGAGAAGTTGAACATGAAGAGATTCTTGGTTGGTATGGATGCTGCGAACTGATGGACCAACAGTACAAAAGCATGATGGTATTCCATAGAATATCTCTGTGGCAGCAAATGTGCCCGTAGTGTAAAGAAGAACATCTCGCGTTTGCATTCTTTCGTAATAGTGGTAAAGAGTTAAGTCAGTAATTGCATGATAAATATAAAACACTGTAGGTATCATCATGTAACATATGTACCTATACGAACATTACAATACAAAAACCTCATTTCGCTCATAAACGGATATAATGCTGAGCGAAACTATGAAATATAGTTTCAATTACTTTTACCGAACCACAATCCAAAAAAATACCACATTTCATATAAATGCGATTGCCAAATTCCGTTTTATTTCTTAAAATAACACTCGGTCTGACTCCTATAAAGCGATTAATGGAATTGTATACATTAGGTGTGTTTTTTTGGTTATCCCGTGTAGGTTTGGGTAACGAAACTCTATATAAAAAAATGCCAGCTGACCCACCTGTCCTTTTTTTTATATGAAGTTTCGTCACCACGTCACCCAAGCCTACACGCACTGCCATCTAGATAGACATGCCGAACTGCAGAAATTTGTTCGTCCACGAGTGGACAAAGTGCGTTCGTGACCAGTGACAGTTGACATTTCTAGAGCTCACAAACACCAGTGCTTCGGAACCCAAAAGTTTAAATGTGCCGAGCGTTTATTACGAAACAAAGGTTATGGTTTGCTTTTGTATGAGATATTACAGGGGATAATCCCGTACACTTCAAAAGAACCCAAGCCTACACGCACAGCCATCTAGATAGACATGCCGAACTGCAGAAATTTGTTCGTCCACGAGTGGACAAAGTGCGTTCGTGACCAGTGACAGTTGACATTTCTAGAGCTCACAAACACCAGTGCTTCGGAACCCAAAAGTTTAAATGTGCCGAGCGTTTATTACGAAACAAAGGTTATGGTTTGCTTTTGTATGAGATATTACAGGGGATAATCCCGTACACTTCAAAAGAATTAAGCCACAGTATAAAACACTTTATTGATCCAAAAGAAGTGAAATTTAACAAAAGAATGCACGAGCCATATTGTATTTTCTCCGCCCGCCAAGAACCGACGACGAACTGACACACGAGATGTTGGGTGCGTTCATTGATCCTAACAACTAAGAGGATTGCGCCGTAGAAGCGATAAATGAGTGAATTTTTCATATAAGACTGGATCTGACAGCTGGGGACAATTCGTCTTTTTTACCTTTGTGTCGCACTGAAACTGCGATATGACTATTACATTTTATAGATACACTTCCTGACTTCCTCCAGCAGCAATCTTTCCCCCATTTACTTCGTAATAACTTCACAATAACACTTGACAGATCGGGACAACCGCTTTTTAAAATCGTCCCATGCAGTTTGTATGGGTGACAGCTGATTTATCATTCCTTTTTATTTCTCTATTCCATGGGTGCGTTCGATAACTCATTCTTCAGTGAATCTCAAACATTCTCCCCGGCTGAAGAGGTATGTTCAGGATGTTCCAATAGTTTGCAAATTTGTTGTACTGGTCGTGTACATTCGCCTGTTGCGTGTCTGATTTTGACGACCCTGACTAGGTCATCCTCGCCATGGTGTAGTTCGATTATTTTGCCTAGCCTCCATTTTGTTGCGGGTAGATTTTCGTTTCGTATGATTACGACGTCGCCTGTCTTCAAGTTGTCGCTCGTCTTGTGCCATTTAGATCGCTGCTGTAAGGTAGCCAAGTATTCGTCATGCCAGCCTTTCCAGAAATGTTGTTGCATCTGCCGCAGTTGTCGCCAATAAGCCAGCCTATTAGTCGGTATGTTGAGTACGGGTCGATCCGGTACTGCGACAATAGAGCGTCCGATTAAGAAATCCGCTGGGGCCAATGCCAATTGTTCGTCCAGTGTATCGTGAAGCGTGATAAGAGGACGCGAATTCAAACAGCCTTCAATATGCACGAGCAGAGTATGCAATTGATCGTAGTAAATCGACTGTGTCCCCAATACACGATATAGATGTCGTTTGGCAGACTTAACTGCCGCCTCCCATATACCTCCATGATGAGGTGCGCCAGGTGGGTTGAAGTGCCAATTCGTGCCTTGATTCGCCAAATGTTGTTGTGAATAGACGCTATGCCATTCCTTGAGGTCGTCTCGCAATATCCGATCGGCTCCCACAAAAGCCGTGGCATTGTCACTGTAGAGATCCAGGCAGGGTCCACGACGATTGACGAATCGTGTGTAAACGTTAATGAAAGCCTCAGCTGACAAGTCTTCAGCCAACTCGATGTGTACTGCCTTGGTAGCCATGCAAATAAATATCGCTGCATAAGTTTTCTTCTGTGTGCGTACAGCCTTAAGCGCAGTATAGACCTCGGGCGGAATGAAAATTAAATTTTTCTCCGCTGCGATTTTTTCAATGAAAATGCATGCTTACTGTCGTGGAACATGTCGGAAATGATGGGGAATTCCATAAGCTACAATCCGAATATGGTTCCAAAATTTTTCTCGGCCATTTTATGTATTATTTTTCGATTCCCCGGTCATTTCACCGTGGAAAATATCTAATGACGGGGGAATCGAAAAATAATCTATAAAATGGCCGTGAAAATTTTTGGAACCATATTCGGATTGTAGCTTATGGAATTCCCCATCATTACCGACATGTTCCACGACAGTAAGCATGCATTTTCATTGAGAAAATCGCAGCGGACAAAAATTTCATTTTCATTCCGCCCGAGGTCTATTCAGGCCTTTAGATCCGATTCGAATGTTGAATGGGCCACAATAATCGACTCCAGATACCGAGAATGGAGGAGTCGGCGAAACTCGAAATCGTGGGAGTGATGCCATGCGTTGATGAGCCATAGTGTGTTGATGCCTTCGACAAGTGGTGCAAGCATGAATACACCGTTTTACAAGAGCGCGTGCGTGAAGAATCCAGTATTTTAGTCTAATCGTTTGTAGCATGAGTTGAATGCCTCCATGTAATGTGTCATGATGAACCTGTTGTACAATCAACGATGCCAAATTGCCTTGTCGTGGTAAGATGATAGGATGCCTTTGTGAATCTCTGATATTAGCCTTTTCTAGCCTGCCTGCTGCCCGTAGGATTCCATCAGTTGAATCCAAGTAAGGATTGAATGCAATGATTTTGCTGGATGCAGCCAATCCCTTGCCAGCTCGAAGTTGGGAAATTTCCTCTTGAAAGTGGCTTGCCTGTTCAGCGCGTATATGCCAGTTCAATGCACGGTCCATTTCTTTCGCAGAAATGACAGTCGGTGTTCGACGAATGCCTTGAAGTGCCATCTCCTTCCATCGAAATATATATGCGGTTGTACGCAAAGCCTTTCCAAGAATGTTGAATCGATGAAGTAAATCAGTCGGAATCAACTTGTCGCCTTTTTGATAGTGTGTTGCCATTATCGGTTGTGCGATGCAACGCGAGACCTGTGCTTTAACTGGTCTCATTTCCAATTCTGAGATAGCCTGTTCATCTTCCGTCAACGATTCTGTATTAGAAGATGCTTCGAGTAGGTCCGTAGGGCCTTGCCACCAAAGGGTGTGTTCTATCAGTTCGGTTGGACTGATGCCTCGACTCGCACAGTCCGCAGGATTTAGGTGTGTGCGAATATGCCTCCAATTTCCAATGTCGGAATGTTGCTGAATATAGCTTACTCGATTTGCCACAAACTGTTTTAGCCTTGTTGGAGATTTCTGTAGCCAGCACAGAACGATGCGTGAATCGGTCCACATACTGTATGGAATATCTGTAAATCCCATTGCCTTCTGTGTTTCAATCATCAGTGTAGTGAGTAACTGTGCTGCCTCGAGCTCAAGCCTTGGAATAGTCATTCCGCTTATGTGTGCCACCTTTGTCTTCGCTGCTATGAGCCTTGTGATGCATTCATTTTGTGGTGTACTGGTGGTGATATAGACCACTGCAGCACATGCCTTTGCACTTGCGTCGCAGAAGCCATTGAGTTGAAGCCTGCTGTCAGGAGTAACGCCTAGCCACCGTGGAATTCGAATATCCTCGAGCCTTGCCAAGTTGTGTCGGTAAGTAAGCCATTCGTTGAGTAGTTCGTTTGCAATAGGTGTGTCCAATCCCAAGCCTGGATAAACAGTTTATTTACTACCGTCACGGGTGCCAACATTCCGATTGGGTCATAAATTTTTGCAGCCTCACTTAGTATTTGTCGTTTCGTTGTTGGTGGCCTAGCCCTTAAATTAATTTTATAGGATAATTCATCCCTTGCCGGATTCCATTGCAAACCAAGAATAGTTGTTTGTGTAATGCGTAGTTCCATGTCGATGTTTGTCGAATCGCCAATTGCCTCGGTTAGAAACTCCTTGTTGTTTGATCGCCATTGCCGTAAATTGAAATGTCCCGTTTTCAATATAGCGCTAACATCCCTTGCCAATTGTATTGCCTGTTGAGAGGTTGGAACACTCCTCAAGTAGTCATCGACGTAGAAGTCTCGCAATATGCTGTCTCTCGCCGCATGGCCTCGTGATTTGTCAATGAGAATGTGACAGTTGTCGTTAGCACATTGCTGCATTGAGCGTATAGCAAGATAAGGGCCACTTGCTGTGCCATATGTGACTGTAGCCAACTGATAGATTTGCAATGGTTCGTCAGGTGAATCTCGCCAGAATATTTGTTGCCATTTTCGATGTCGGTCATCGACGCTAACCATTCTAAACATTTTTTCGATATCTGCAGCCATGGCAATTGCAAAAAGTCGGAAGCGAAAGAGAATATGCAGAAGTGGCTCTTGCAATATCGGGCCTGCCATTAGTGTTTCATTCAAAGAAACGCCATTCGAAGATTTCGCTGATGCATTAAATACTGTGCGAAGTTTCGTTGTTTGACTCTTCTCCTTTAGTACAGCATGATGTGGTATAAAGTATGACTGAGAAGAGTCTCCAGGTTGTTCATGTACTTCATGCATGTGGCCTGGTCACGGTACTCGCGCATAAATTGAGTATATACATTTCCTTTAATTCGATGTTTGTTGACAGCCTTCGTTCTAGTTGATAGAATTGTCGCAAAACCATTTGATGAGAATTACCCAGCCTAGGGGCGTCGATTCGGAACGGATACTGTACACAATATCGTCCATCCTGATCGCGTCGATGCGTTTTTGCGAAAATGCCTTCGCAAGCCTGTGCCTCCATAATAGGGACGTTTTATTGTGTTTATCCCGTGCAGGTTTGGGTAGAACTTCATATAAAAAAATGACACTTACCCAGGTAAAGTTAACCCGTGCAACTACCCTACACGGGATAGAGCTCAAATGTAGATGGCGGACGCATAGGGGAAATATGAGGGAATTTGTTTTTTCAAACCAAATGTGAGAGTTTTTCTAATCACGAGAAAAGATTTTGCAAAGAAATAATCATCTTTTGTGATAAAATCCACCACATCTAAAAAATAAGCCGACGAAAGCGAGTCAAAGATGCATAAAAACTGTCAAATGTCAGCTGTTTGGTCTTAACCGGGATGTTACCCGCGATCGTTTTTTTTCGAGTCAGACTTACACGAAAAAAACGTCGCTAATAGCGTTAGTAGTCGTGTCAGCCTCATGAACTTCGAAGAGTTGTCGCAGCAAAACGTCTATACGTTCGTCATCGTTGCGAACCGAAAGTGATCGGTTGCGTATGGCCAGGGTGTGTGCGCCATAATCGACCGGTGATTGTGTCTCAGCTGGGCCGAAAACTACCCATCCAAATTGTGTTGATTGTGCGCATGGTTCGTTGTGTTTCCCGCGCACGATGCCATCGGTGAGAATCTGTCCCCATATATCAGAGCCTAGTAGTACATCAATTATGCCTGTTTTGCCAAATGTTGGGTCTGCCAATGCCAAGTTATTCAAATGTTGCCAGCAAAGATCGCTGATCGGAGTAGCTGGAGTATGAGATGTGATCTCGTTGATAATGTAGAGTTCAACGTTAATGCAGAAATCCGGATTGATTCGTGATGTAAGCTTGACAGTTGTCTTGCCTCGAGTAAATGGGTTTATGGTGTTGCCTATGCCTTCAATTTGTATTTCGCAGCGCTTTTTGCGGAGAGCCAACCGATTGTATAAACGCAAAGTAATAAAACTAACCTGTGAGCCAGGATCACAGAGTAGTCGACATGGGTGCATGTCGCCAAAGCCATCGTGTATATAAACAGAAGCAGTTGCTAGTAGAACGATGCGATCCGCAATAATTGTGTAGGTTTGAATGGTCTTGTCTAGTCATAAAAGATTTCGAGGTGGACCATCCAATGTCGCCTGTGCCTGATTCGTTGTGTTCGCAGAAGTTGCAGATGCATTGGTTGTCGGTGTGCGACAAAGCAATGTATGATGTCTTCCATCGCATGTTCGGCAGTTAGAAGACTGACAAGCCTTAGTTGAGTGTCCCGGCCTCAGACAATTGAAGCAGAGATTAGAGCCTTTTAGTTTTGAAAATCGTTCTGCCACGGGTAGTGCCAAAAGCTTTGGGCATCTGGCAATCCGGTGTGTCGGTTCATTGCAAAATACGCAGTTGCCCGGGGATGCTGCAGCCAAATTGCTCTTCACCAGTTGAAGAGAACGTCTCGTCGAATCCATGTTTCGTTTGCTTATCGTAGTCGACGTCTTCGTCTGATTGGGCCATCGCAATGTGCCTGACGTTAGGCTGTGTGCTCGCTTTTCTGTGAATGTAAGTAACTCCTCAAGAGTTGGTATGTCTGTCGTTGTGCGGCTCATACCCCATGCCTGCTGTGTTGGTGTGGGTAATTTTGCTGTCACAATAGGTACCGCCAACGCGTCCCACTGGTCGACCGGCAAGTCCATTACTGCCAACGCGCGAAATGACTCACGAACAGTGTCGACAATGGATAATAACGCGGTCGTAGATTCGGCTTCAATTGGATTTAATCCAATGAATCGAGCCACATGTATTTCAGCCAATTGTTTTGGATTGTCATAACGAGCCTTGATTGCCTGCCAAACCTCGTCGTATCCGCTAGAATAGATACCGCCAACCAAAGAGACGGCGTCGCCTTGTTCCGCCTCGCGTAATTTATTTAGTTTATATGCCTCTGGTAGATCGCAATTATGTACGAGGGTTTCAAATGCATCTTTAAACCCAAGCCAATTTTGTAATGTGCCATCAAATTTCGGGATATGTAGCCTTTCCAATTTCAAATCCGATGTGAGTCGCGCCTGTTGCGACTGAGTTGAACATGCGGAGATCTCGTCGTCCGGTTTGGATTGATCCGCTAGTCGTGCCAGTTGTGCCATGCCTCGTTTATACTGAATCTCAGTCGCTGCCAAGAGCTCTGCGTGTGTCTCCAACTCTTCCTTGTCTGCTGAAGCATCGATTAAAGAATCATTCGCCGCCATAAATCGATCATAATGAGATTCCAGCAACCGAATTTCTTGCTGGATCTCGTAAGCGTTTGGTTCAAAACCATCTTTATACAAAGCCCGGAAGCAGAACACGTTCATATACTTAAGCGCCAAATCATAGGCCTGTTCAGATCGAAAATTTACATTGCGGTAAAGGCAAATCGGGTTGGGTCGCGACAAACTTTACACGAAAAGTATTGGTTCCCGGTCGATTTTCGTCGCGAAAAGTGGAATGTGTCGTGAATTAAAGTGTCTAGAATGCAGTGAAAGAACAAAATCCCGACAAAAAGTGAATTTTCCACATGTTTTCGCGATTTTTATCAGAGCAGACACGGTTTTTTTACATGCGCTGTGCTTGTGTTAGTGCATCGTGCAACGTATATACGACATGTTCATAGGCTCGTTTTGTGTGCATGAATTGCTGCTTCCCGGCTTCTAGTGAAGGTGGTTTTGGTTTGGTTCGTAGCCTTCTGCCAATACGTTGCTGACGATACGGCTGATTGACGTCACCGCTGCCGTTCGTCTGTTAAGTTCAGCCATCTGAAGAACTTACCGCACAAAATGTCCAACAATTCGCCACAAAAATGTCTATTGTTATCACGAAAATGTCTTGCGAGATTCACTTTCACACAATACAGTTCGCATTCAAAAGCACAGTTAAAGTTTACCGTTGCAAAATGTCTTGCCTTTCGCAATACTGTTCAAGTCGCGACGCGCGCACCAAAGCACAATGCCAATTTGTAGTAAGTTCGCGCTCCTCACAGGAGGCACCAAAGAATGTATGAGATATTACAGGGGATAACCCCGTACACTTCAAAAGAATTAAGCCACAGTATAAAGCACTTTATTGATCCAAAAGAAGTGAAATTTAAAAAAAGAATGCACGAGCCATATTGTATTTCCTCCGCCCGCCAAGAACCGACGACGAACTGACACACGAGATGTTGGGTGCGTTCGATAACTCATTCTTCAGTGAATCTCAAACAGCTTTCTTGTGTTTTTTATGTGCAAGTGGTAAAATAGTATACATCAACATCGTACTTACCATATTTATCTCAAAAATCAACGCACTGGCATGTGTATATCATAGCAAGTCACACGAAATGACAGGCTGTCAGCCACTGATATTTGGATTGTGGACAATTTGTGGATTGTACCGAGTGGTACTTTGGCAGTACTAAGCGCGGCCCATGACTCACCATGGCAGTACTTGTGTTGCATGACGACTGACAGATCAGCTGATAATCCGGCCTGTCTATCTAGATGGCAGTGCTACACGGGATAACCAAAAAAACACACCTATTGTATCGTCGCCGGTTGACCAGCGCACAATTTGAAAACCCCTGAATGCAATACACATAACACCTTCGCATACAAAAAGAAATTAAAATTCGATGTGATGATATGAAAGATTTAAAATGATATCTGCTGAAATCTTTTCTTATCCGTTTTGTCAGCGAAATGTTAGGTTCTTCGCCATTCAATTCATGTATTAAAATGATACATAACAAAATGAAAGGGAAAAATTAAATTAAAATAGTTCATATGGTGCGTAGTGAATTGGAAAGTTTGAAATTAAGATTCGATAAGCCTGGGCAAAGTAGTATCTATGATTTGAAATATTTAAAGGTCCATCTAGATTAGTCGCCAAATGGCGACACGTGCAAACAAATGGATGTTGTCATTCCATCCAAACATGTCGCCATTTGGCTGTGCGTCCAGTTTTGATATTCCATATGGCAACTCAACCAACCGCTTGTCAAATTCAAAGTGATAATTTTCCAACTTTTGTTCGTTCTTTTGTGTGAAAATGAATAATTCTTGAATGGCCGTGTAATAATACCAATGCGCCGAGTCCGATTTTGATAATTGAATTTAAAAAAATCACGAAAATGAAATTTTGGTTATGTCATTTTCTGTCTACATTTGGCTGCTAGTGTGAATGCTAAGTAGCAGCCAAATGGCTGCACGCGATGCCAGTTTTTGGACGCGCAGCCATTTGGCGCCTAATCTAGAGGGACCTTTATGTTTTCGACTGTACTCAGACATCTCTCAACTCATCATCTCCGTCTGAGCAGTTTCTGCCAACCAAAGGCTAGGCAAGTAGGAGATGAGGATGGACTGTGTATTCAAAAAAAATACACCCAGTAGTATGTTCGAACCTCAGTTGGAGAATCATTCAATTCAGCTATTCGAGACTTCAGTTTTCGCTATGTGAGGGCAGCTGTGTAAGTATAGCCGAGTCTTCGAGGCTTCGTTCAAGCGCGAGACATCAAACTGCCTTGGCTTATATCACTGCCATCTAGATAGACAGGCCGGATTATCAGCTGATCTGTCAGTGGTCATGCAACACTAGTAGTGCCATGGTTGGTCATGGTCCGCGCTTAGTACTGCCAAAGTACCGCTCAGTATAATCCACAAATTGTCCACAATCCAAATATCAGTGGCTGTCAGCCTGTCATTTCGTGTGACTTGCTATGATATTCACATGCCAGTGCGTTGATTTTTGGGATAAATATGGTAAGTACGATGTTGATGTATACTATTTTACCACTTGCACATCAAAAACACATTAAAGCAAACCATAACCTTTGTTTCGTAATAAACGCTCGGCATATTTAAACTTTTGGGTTCAGAAGCACTGGAGGTTGTGGGCTTTACAAATGTCAACTGTCACTGGTCACGAACGCACTTGTCCACTTGTAGACGAACAAATTTCTGCAGTTCGGCCTGTCTATCTAGATGGCAGTGCTTATATGGGACGGTTGAGAGCCTTGTTTTGACGGCGAGCCGCGAATTCACAGCTGGAGGTGCAAGTACTTTGCAGCTCGCAAGCACAAGCTGTCACGGCTTCCCATATAAGCCAAGCATTTTAATTTCTGAGACATACAGCTCGTCGTTTGAACATAGCCCTAGAGTGTAATCGCCATGTGTAAATTGCGTCTTATCGAGTTAGGAAGTCTATAAAGCGCCGTTTACATGAGTCGAGTAAATGCTAGAGTAGAGTGCTAGTCGCGCTGGCTCAACTGTTTTCTAGTCAGTAGAGTCAACCTCTACTCTACTGCAACCATTTACACGAGAAGAATGGAAAGATTCTTCTCTTGATAGTTACTCGACTCATGTAAACCGCGCTTAACAGACGATAAAATGTAGTATTTCTAGGGGGCGTTGGAATCCTCGAAAATGCTCTCAAAAAGGCTGGAATAGATTTTAGCAACCATAAATTTTCGTGCGCATTAAATTTAATGTATCTATGTATGTTATGTACCAAAACCAAAGCCATCTTTATACAAAGCCCGGAAGCAGAACACGTTCATATACTTAAGCGCCAAATCATAGGCCTGTTCAGATCGAAAATTTACATTGCGGTAAAGGCAAATCGGGTTGGGTCGCGACAAACTTTACACGAAAAGTATTGGTTCCCGGTCGATTTTCGTCGCGAAAAGTGGAATGTGTCGTGAATTAAAGTGTCTAGAATGCAGTGAAAGAACAAAATCCCGACAAAAAGTGAATTTTCCACATGTTTTCGCGATTTTTATCAGAGCAGACACGGTTTTTTTTACATGCGCTGTGCTTGTGTTAGTGCATCGTGCAGCGTATATACGACATGTTCATAGGCTCGTTTTGTGTGCATGTATTGCTGCTTCCCGGCTTCTAGTGAAGGTGGCTTTGACCAAAACCATCGTTACTCACAGCCGGGAACTAGAATTGCATTTTTTTGTTAGTCAGCCCCCCCGCCATATACAATTTTGCATGAGTGCGAAGAGTGCGGTTGAGTA